>JACXGK010002746.1:33061-51583 GCA_016801125.1 Novumbra hubbsi
TCTGGGGCCTGTCAGTGCAGTGTTAGTGTCTGGGGCCTGTCATTGCAGTGTTAGTGTCTGGGGCCTGTCATTGCAGTGTTAGTGTCTGGGGCCTGTCAGTGCAGTGTTAGTGTCTGGGGCCTGTCAGTGCAGTGTTAGTGTCTGGGGCCTGTCAGTGCAGTGTTAGTGTCTGGGGCCTGTCAGTGCAGTGTTAGTGTCTGGGGCCTGTCTGTGCAGTGTTACTGTCTGGGGCCTGTTACTGCAGTGTTAGTGTTTGGGGCCTGTCTGTGCAGTGTTACTGTCTGGGGCCTGTTACTGCAGTGTTAGTGTTTGGGGCCTGACTAGCTCCAGGATGTGCTTGCGGCAGTGGCCATCTTGATCAGGGATTTTTCTTACGAATATTGCTGTGTCCTGGTGAATAAAGACATACCTGACTCGTTTATAACTCTGAAAATATAATAATCAGTCAAATGAAGAAGCATGCGTAAAATCACCTCCATCAACAGGCTTATAAAAAGTGTAAATAACCCTGTTGGTTCTGACTCCTCCTCCAGGTCAGAGAGACGCTGGCAGCAGAGACCGGCCTCAGCGTCCGCGTAGTCCAAGTCTGGTTCCAGAACCAGCGAGCCAAGGTGAGATTGCCCAAAAGATGTCAGTTTCAGCCATCTACCGTACATAGTGAATGACCGAGTCCGAAGGGCTTTGGTGTGAAGTAGTGTGTCTCCAGGGGGATACATCCCTCCTCTGTCCCTTGCGTCAGTCGTTAACCGCGTTTGTGTTGTGTTTGTAGATGAAGAAGCTGGCCCGCCGGCAACAACAACAGCAGGAACAGCAGAACTCTCAAAGACTGGGACAGGGTAGGCTGCTCCGACTGTGTGTGTGTGTGTGTGTTTGTGTGTGTGTGTGTGTGTACATGGACAGATGCGTATGCCTGTGTGGATGTGCACGTGTGGGAGTGTTCCCAAAAGGCGATTCGGTGAGAACCCCTGCTGAGGGTGTGGTTGAGAGCGAAGGTGGGGGTGGGAAAAACGGGCTCCTCCATTTGACAGGGTGCAGGGAATTCTGTTACATGGCAAAGCTAAAACACTTATACTGCTAGAATATCAGCAAAGCCACAGCAGATCGTGGTGCAAGTCTCCCACAAAACCTGGCCAGAAAGCCTTTCCCTAAAGATGCCAGATCTATCTTTTGACCATCATGGTGACAGGAGGAAATTGTTTTAAAAAATGCTTCCAAAGTTCTGTGTGCCTCCAATGTGTCTCAGAGCTGTGGTGCTGATACGTAGTCAGTTATTCTTAACTTGTATGGTTGTGATCATTAAGGAAAGGCAGATCCACATCAGCACCGATGCTGTAAAACAGCTCTGGGTGTCAATACTCAGTCCTCTTCTCAACCATAACAATTTAACCATTAATATTTTCAGGACAGAAGTCCACACGTGGTGAGAAAGGGGGGGGGGGTAAGACGGGGGAGAGAGGGGGGTAAGACAGGGAGGGGAGACAGGGGGAGTAGAAGGGGGTAAGATGGGCGTGAGACAGACTTCAGTCCCGTGATGTGTTATTATTACCCACTATCTATCCAAACCCCCCGGGCCCTGACCTTTAACCCTTCCACTCACCACCACCTCTGTCTGGGTTATTACAGTCAGTATGAGTGTGTATCTTTGTGTGTGTGTTTGCACACAATGTCATTGGGGAGTGTCAAACTCCCAACCCAGGAGAAGGGTGACAGCAGCTCACAGATGGAGTTAAGGGTAGTAATATATTCTACAATAAATGTTACAGTATGTTCGCCAGTATATTCTAAAAAAAGTACATTCTACACTAAATTCTACTGTTGATTCTAAAATATATTCTACATTAGATTGTAAAATATATTCTACCGTAAATTCTACAATATATTCTACCGTATATTCTACAGTAGATACTAAAATATATTCTGCGGTACATATTACAATAGATTATATGGTAGATTATATAGTAAAATATAAAAATGTGTTCTGCTGTAGATTCTACAATATGTTCTACTGTACATTCACGCTAGAACCCCCAAATAATAATCATAATGTTGAAATGTGCCAAAAAGCAGTCGGTTTTAAGAATCATTCTTCAAATATATGTTGCTCTGAGAGAACCCTAATTATTATGTGAATGTAAAATATGTCTTTACTATATATATACTGCAATATTTGTAGTTATATCACATATATATATAAGAACAACAGCGTGTAATCATGTTTAAGTATTGCAGAAAACACTGTTTGTGTAACAGGGTGGATTCTAAGCAAAGGGTTATAAAGTGAGGCTAGATCTTAGTGTTATCATTGTTATGACTCCCTATGCTTCTGTGTGTGTGTGTGTGTGTGTGTGTGGCGCTTATTGCCACTGATGACAAAGACAGGATATGAGAGATGGAATAGATTAGTGTTCCCATAGCACAAGTCCTGCCATTTGGTGATCTGCTGCCATGTCAATAATCAGATCTAATAACCTGCTTTATAGCCACCTCAATCAGTCTGGGAAGTTAAAGCTAGACTCAGCAATATGGCGTAGCCTTGAAGAGCATCTGAGATAATTGGGATGAGCGAGATGAATGACAACTCATGCCCAGGTTCACTTCTAACTGTTACAGCGTGGGGACGGCATGGACCCAGAACAGTTTAACAAAGAACAGCAGGAGAACTTTAGCATCAACGTTTAACAAAGAACAGTTGGAAAAATAGTTTGAATTGAGCCCCTCCACCTTTAACATAACGAGTTCTGGGACTTAACAGGGCTTAAAGCTGTGGCGGTGATAAGCGTGCGGACTACCAAATAATAATATATATATAATGATAGCATCCGATACCACGGAAGGTTATGTCATCTGAGTTCATGTGAAGGGAGAACCTTCCGGTCTGAACGCAAAGCCCAGGCATCACCACACAGTCAAGACCCGGCTGTGGTAAACCACGAAAAATAGTTACCACACACACACTAACACATATCTCTCCCCCATCACCCCCACCCCATCCAGAAGTGATGTCGGGGCGGATGGAGGGCCTGCTCAGCTCCTACACCCCCCTGGGCCCCCCTCAGCAGCAGCTGGTTGCCATGGAGCAGAACGGCTACAGCACAGACCCCTTCCAGCAGGGACTGACCCCCCCACAAATGCCTGGGGACCATATGAACCCATACGGTGAGCACCGCAGGTCACACACACACACTCAGAGGGACATGGCAGTACACCACAGGAGGCTGGTGGAACCCTAATTGAGGGGGACTGACTCAAAGAGACTGTCGGAAACAAGGAGCAGGACGCCGTCGGACAAACAGATTGTGTTTAAAAACACCACAGTCACTTCAATCCAGCCGTTATCCTGTGGTCCTCTGTCACCAACACAGGAATTATTTCTGCAGACTCACAATGTTGTTATGTTCTGGGAACCCGCGTGTTACATGGTGTGCTTTGAGTAGCACATTGGGCTCCACATGTTTCTTCATCTCGAGGGTTCGGTAAACAGATACTCATTTCCCCCGTTGACATTTCAAAACTTTGCTGTAACTGGTGCTTCCAAAAGTTGAATAGGTACACAACTCTCCGGTAAACATTATCAGTTTGTTAGTTTTGATATAAATTTGAGTGTTTACATATGTATATTTATAGCATGTTTTTTAAGGGATTGCCGTGGAGATGTTTGTATCTATTCAATGTTTCAAAACACTGTAAGCAGCAAAGTTGTCTAAATGTTCCGTGTAAAATGATTGATGGCTTTACTCCCCACTCAAAGAGATTGGAGGAGGAGCCCTGTTCTATAATTGGCCTAAAGATTCCTGTCTGTTAGGTGATTGGGCATCCTGTGAGCCAATGGTCTTGCGGGATCTTCAGGCGTCTGCCATTTCCAAACCACCACCGCTATCTTCTCTCCTGGCACTAGCCCAAATGATGTCATCCTTCACCAAAACCCTAGGTTCTTACAACCATATCTCTTTTAACACGCACCCAACCCCCTTACACGCTTCACACACACACACACACACACACACTGGTTTTATCGGCTGCAAGGGCTAGCCAATAACGTGAGTGTCTGATTAAAAATGTATGACCCATCAAGCTGTCTGTCAGCTGATGTAACGGTGTCATTTAGATCCAAAGCGTCCAATAAAGCCAGCGACACCCAGGAGAGAGAAGACACCGGGCTGTTGCAATTAAACACTGGGGCTAGTGAAAACACACACCACGCACGCAGTCAAACACACACTCTCTCAGTACTTGTGTTCCCATAGTGCACCATAACAAATTATGTCCTGTTATCTGCCATCTTTATTAAGGCTTTTGAAGCACTTTGGCAACTTTGATTCAGGTGCCAGAAGGTGTAATATGAGGGGTTCGGCCCACACACTGCCCATTAACAGAGAACGCTTGTCCCGGCTCAATCTGCACTCTTGTCAGGGCTAAGCCACAAATATTAACTGTCGGGTTTTATCTTGGCTTTTGGGAGTGTTATTTATAATATGTATTCTATTCACAGAGAGGGCTTTATAAACAGTTTTCTTTTTCTCGACCCGTTCACATAACATCAGTAACGAACTCTGCTTGTCTTGTGGTGTTCCCTCCGACAGGAAACGACTCCATTTTCCATGACATCGACAGTGACACGTCCCTCACCAGCCTCAGCGACTGTTTCATGGCGCCGTCCGACATGGGCTCCCTGCAAGCGCGGGTGGGAAACCCCATTGATCGTCTCTACTCCATGCAGAGCTCATACTTTGCCTCCTGAAAGTAGACCCCAAACCAGCGGGGTGAATTGTATGTCTGTGTGTGTGTGTGTGGGGGGGGGGGGGCATTCAACTGTACAGCCATAAAACAAGTCTTTGTTTCAAGATAACAAACAGAAAGGACACCGGAAAACTACCACGCAACACAAACAATCACCTTGACTGGCTAGTAACCAGGGACTAAGGGAGAAGGACAAACTTGAAGACGAAATTGGACACTTTCCCCCCCTCCGCAGCAGCGGAAATGAGCTTAAACGACAGGATTTAAAGCGAAATTAGAGGGATGTCAGTGGGAAGTTTGTCTGAAACAGGGGGATAAACATAAGATGTGTTTGCCCTCTGGTCAGATGGGTCTTAGTCTGCATTTGTATAGGTAATAAAATGGGAATATTTGTTTGACCTGAACACTACATGAGAAGATGTTTAAGTATTACTGAGTCCAAGTCACTGATTTTGAAATGTCAGTCAACCAAATGCTGCATAGAGAAGATGTAATTAGGAGATGTCCAGCTCCGTGCATGTTTCCCAGCTTTATAAAATGGACAGGGAATATTTCCTAAAAGCATAAACAAAAAAGAACCAGCACTGGCCAATGCCAAATTGGAATATTGAAATGTACGAAGTTGTATGTTGTTCATGATTCTTTATCATCACTACGATACACAAATAATTTTGATAATATTCATTTAGCCATTATGCTTTTTGGATGTGTAATATTAAAAAGAGAGTCTGTGAACGTAGAGGATTTAAAAAAAAAAAAGTATGTTTTGTTTGTTAAGTGTTTGTTTGTGGAACATTCTCAAAAACCAAGCAGTTTTGCATGTTGAAATGGACAGCAATCTATTTATTAACCAACAACATGCTAAGTGGTACTTCAAAATGGAAAAGCTTTATTTAAAATGGCAAATATCCCAGTGTAAAGTAGTGAGAAGAAGCATTATAATTCATTTCTATGTCCTTTGATTATGAAATGTATAGTAGTATTTTTGTTGTTGTGTAAATTAGGCTGTAAATTAGTATCACTGTGCTATTTATTTGTCACAAGCTCCCCGAGACCTTGTCAAGAGTGCATTTTTAATGCTACAATTTGCTAAATTACCAAAGTTTGTTGGTACTACAAATAAACTCTGAAAACACTTCCAATGTCGTGGCTTAATTTTCATGATACCGTGGGTTGTATTCTCTTCAAACGGTCTCAAGCAAAAATACAGAGCATATTTTTCAGTTAACTTATTATAGTATTTCTTTTCAGGTGGTTTATTTCTATTTTCAGTATGTGGTTTGTTTACAACATTTAACATAGATAATCAAAACTAAGCAAATGTTTTGTTTACTAAATACACAATATCCCACAGTCACTTTATGCTTTCATCTATAAATACCTATTTCACAAAGCAATACATGTTCATAAAAAGTAATGAATTGCCTGTCACTGCACTTCTTATACTACAATTGAAAATATTATCTTTCTTGGTAAAAACATTTGCCTATTAATTAAACTTAAAAATGTATTCCATGATCTTTAAAGGGTAACCAACCCGAAACGCATTTCTTAGTCAATATAAACAATTAAATGAGGAATTCGTAGTGGCAATCTGTTAACACTCAAAGCAACTACTAAACCCACAATGCCGGCTGATTTATATAAATCTCAGTGGACGAAGAAAATTAATCAACGGACAATACCAGAGCTAATTTTAGACTTCGTAGTATTTCGTTTTAAAATCAATAAAGGAGTTAACTTGAACAATGTACTACTCATTTCAACTTAATAAAATTGATTTAGCTAGCTCAAATCTATTCAATTCGGGTTGCTATGGCAATGACAGCAGGTAAATCCGTTGAAATGCTTTGCGTCGTGGTAGCTAGCTGGATTAACTAAGAAAACATATTAATATGTCTGTACAGTTAATAAGGACATTTTTACTAAATATGAACTTTAGTTCCCATAAAGATGGATGTGTTTTATACATGCCCGTACCGTCCGGCTGAATTGGCAGTCTGAAGTTCAGATTATCGTTTTTGTGTGTGTTTTCAGGCGTTGTATGCTTTATCGGACAGGAAAGTGGTGAAAGGTTGAGTAAAGAGCTTCAAAGTGCAGTGGGTTGCATTGAAAAGTTGCAGTACAGCACCGGAGACCGCGACCCAGAACGTTGGACACCAGGTAATTGTTTTACAAGTGAAAGGTCGTTGTTTCCCTTCTTTAATCACCAAAATCTATATCTATGGTAAACGTGGTGTAAAGGTGTTACCCGTCGATGAAACGGGGGCTTTAACCAAACGGAAGGCTTTTGGGGTCTGCGGGTCGAATAGCCCTTCAAGTACACCAGGTTGGTGTGTTCTCTGTTGTTAATTGGAAAACTGAAGTAACGTATCATTAGGAATATTTATTTAAAATCGCTATTGGCTGAAGTTGTGGAATAACTTCAGTCTATTTAAATATTACCGGTGTAAAACCTATATCTACGTGCATTCCTTTAAGGTGTTACTATCAAAGCAATTTTTATGTTTTTTTTATGAGCAAAATTAATGTTGTCATTGTTTTGTGTTTGAATTATAAAATGCAATATATGACTTCAAAAGTTTTTAATTTCCATTCCAACTCCCAGACTTTACACCATACACTATACACCAAAATTGTCATAACAATTCACAACCCTAGCTCAAATTAACATCCAGCATCTGTAACTAACCACTGCCAAACACACACATATAAAAGGGGCCAGAACAAACCACAGATCAATGGCCTGATATTGCACAACAAGACAGGGGTAACCCCCCCCCAGATGCCCTGCCTGGTGGCGTCTGTGGAGCCAAGTCACCCCGCTACTAAGTGTTCACAAGGGGCCCGGGAGGCATTAAGACACAGTGGATGACACCCAGACTGGACCCGCGGGGCCCTGTATAATCAGGCCAGGCTAATATCTGCCTGCGGGGGGAGTGATGGTGAGAAGATGAGCCTTCTCATGAGTCCCCAGCAGACGTGAACTGTGGGCGGCTAAGCGCCCGCGTTGGATCACCCACTGGGGAACCCTTGGGGCCGAGAGGTCAAGACAGCTGTTTATTAAACTCACTTTGTAATGGGGGTCTCGCGGGGACCGTAAACTAGCCGCGGACTTTGTGCTGTGGCCCTATGTGGCCAGGCTGAGATAGGCTTGGTCTGGCTGGGAAACGACCACTTTGCCAGTGGTACTTTCAGTGGATAATATTCTCTCCGATGGGAAAAAAAGTGCTCCGAGTCCTCAGATGTGCAAGTGTATTTTCTTTTAGCTTGTCAGCAAAGGTATCCAGTCTAGCAACCTCTTGGTGTTTGGTCAGATGCCTTAACCGCAAGGCCGCCTGCTCGCCTCCCCACAAATACTATCATTTACATCCAGCTGGGATCTATGACATCTGATTAATTCCTCAAATAAATATTACAACAACATTTGCAGTAATGACGTCAACACCAGGATATGAACACTGACAAAGATGAAGAAAAGAGCGTAGAGTGGGAGAGAGAAATTATGAGAGAACAAAAGAAAAACAGAGAGGTTCAGAAGAAGATTAGAAAGATAGAGTCAGAGGAAGAGAGAAAGATAGAGTCAGAGGAAGAGAGAAAGATAGAGTCAGAGGAAGAGAGAAAGATAGTCAGATGAAGTGAGAAAGACTGAGCGATAGTGTCAGAGGAAGAGAGAAAGATAGAGAGTCAAAAGAAGAATGACAGAAAGAGAGCAAGAGGTATAGGGAGAGGTAGATGTAGGAGAAGGAGAAGAGCGAGAGGGGCGGTGCAGCCTTCCAGACATGGGGATTAGCAGGTGAGAGCGTAGCCAGAGGGGAGTGTACACTCGGAGGTGTCAGGCAACACCTGGGTTGCTGCTTCATCATTCTGACAGCAGATCGGTTTGGCTGCCCCCCTCCCCACCCCACCACCTCTACCCAGCCCATGCTGAAGATCTGTCTAGATAACCGGTCTTGATCTGTTCTCCCTTCCTCGCTGGCCTTTCTCTCTCCTCTTGATCTGTTCTCTCTTGCTGGCCTTTCTCTCTCTTTCACTCTCATCTGCCGCTGAATCCCCACAGGGTGTGATGGTGGCCATTACAGGAGCCTGCTCTCCCAATGCCTCATGCCTGTCCTTCTATCCCCGCCAGGCAACATGTGGATTAATAACACCACTGCCCTCCTTCCCTGCACACACACACGCAAGCACACACACACAAACACACGTGTGGACAGAACATACACACACACGTTTTAAATTATTTATTTGAAACCAACAATCACAACACAGTTGAAGGGATATAGATTGTTCAAATGTTTTGGATGTTTAGCCATCCTTCTCCACACGGCCACGCTGCCCATGACCTGTGACCTCAGCAGTACCTGGCTAGCTGCTGTCCATGACCCCTGGCATAGCAGTACCTCGTCTTGGTTTTAAACAGGCCTGCAATCTGGAGGCCACCTGCTGTCCGCCTGGAAGCATGGCTGACTCCCAAATATCAGAATTGCATGTGTGCTCTAAAACCCAAGGCGTTTTGACACAGTATTCTTATTTAAGGACCACACACACGGCCTACGCTCTTCGTCTTTCTGCCTTACCTATGGCATGCGTAGCTCTTCTATTGTGTGGTATGTGCTCACGTGACGTGGATGTGAGCCGTCTTCCTGAAGTGCCATGGTACAGAAGGCCGCCTTGATTCATCGCTGTATTAGGGTACCTTTCAGATTTGCCGTGCTTTCTGAATGTCTCTTCTTTCGGGTCACTGAACACCAGCGATAGTTCACACCACGCTTGGTTTGCTTTCCTGATTGACAGTCCATGACAATATTTACACACGGAGCAACAAATCTCTCCCTGCGCTTTGTATCAGCAACAGTGAACATGAGTGGAATAACCCAATTTGTCACAGTTGGTTGGGTAGGCAGGCGTAAGACAAACAACCACCTCATTGCCAAACACTTGATCGTAAAAGAAGTCCTCCGTCCTCACCCCCCACCAACAAAGGACCCAACAGACGCCTCTCGTTTGCGTCCGCTCAGGTGGAAGTTACAAACCGAGGCAGATGTCAGTAGCCTTCCGCCTGACGGAACCCATCGCCTGACAACGTTTGGTTTGGCGTCACCAACAAACACTTCCTGGGTGATTCAGAGGCCAAGTTCAGACAGCGAGTTGAGCAGAGACGGTTATGACAGCTCTCTTTGTACTAGCGCGAAGAGCTTGATACGTGTGTTACTCAGCTACCACACCGGGGTGGTTGTAAGGTTTAGTAACCTGCACTGGAAGCTGTCAATCCAACAAATGCCTTATAGTAGCACAGTGTTCTATGTTGCCTCTCTTGAGTTTTATACAGCCAGCCTGTCACTTAAAAAGTAACATGATCCTAACTGTCTAACCAGCACTAACAGGAACAATGCCGGAATACACATTGATGTTTGATGGCGCTCTGGGGAGTTTGTCCCGGGACCAGTTCCCTAAACCCCAAATTCAAACCCAAAATGTGAATTAATATGCAAAACAACCGAAAAGGGTGAATTGTAGAATGCTGTGGGGGTTTTTAGTGTACTGTTGCTGGGGTTTGGGGTTGTACCACCTGGCCATCTTCAGTAGAAGGCCTAGTCTGCTAAATGACTCAAATGTAAATGATAGTCAACTGGAGAGCCGGCCTCTCCCTGAACGTGACAGGCTAATCTCAGTAACAGGAATGCTAAGTCTTACACATGTCCAGGAACCCCACCCCACGTGCCCTCGTGTCTCGGGGACTCTGCCCCCGGCTCCGCCCTGGTTGCAGGCTTGTCTGTGCGGAGGGTAGTCGTGTCAGTGATCGGTGTCAGTGAGCACCATGAGAACTTTTGACTTCTCCCTCCTTATCGCGCTGTGCCGATCTGACGGCCACAGGTGTGAGCAAGCGAAGCCGTCAATCTCGCGACCTGTCAGTCAGCTGTTACATAACTGCGCCTCGGGTAGATCGCCCATTGGCTGAGAACGTGCATAGGAGGAGATCTCCTTCTTCGCAATGGCTGGGAAAATAACACACTGCTGCTTCTTTTTTACCTCCAGCAAGCTTTCTCTCTCTCTCTCTCTCTCTCTCTCTTGCTGTCAGTCAAATTACTACCATACCTTTCCTCACCTTTGTGAAAATTGATTGATTGGTAATGTCTGAGGCAGAACCAGGGGCCTTGGGGCAGGTTGTTGCTGCACACTCTCCACATTTGATCTTTCTAACCCTTTGAGCTTTGATAATGATGATAATGATGCCCATGGCTGATCTTTGGATTGTGTGGCAGTTTCTTTCTTTTTTTTCTTGCAAGTGTACACAAAACACCAGGAAGGAGCCTGACATCATTCTCTGAATAGCTAGGCGGGTTGGCTGAGGACATATGAGTGGAGTTCATTAGGGCCTCTTTTGAAGGTGGTCCCCGACTAAGCCTGTCTGATTAGTACTTTACTGTTATTAACAGGGTGGATGACACTTCAGCTCCCGCCCCACTGAGGTGTTTACCAAAAACAACCAATGCATGACGTGTTAGCCTCGTTAAGAGAAGGCGCTGCCTTAGGGCAATATTCATTAGCAAAAAAGAAAACGGAGACATCAAAGAGAAATCTACAAGGTTTGTAACCATAAGTTCTCACCTACGTAGATCAGCTTTCTCAAACAAAATGGCTGCCACGTTGTCCTGCTGAAACTTGATATTTCGGGACGTCTGTAAAATTTCGCCGTGTACAATATTGCATGCTTAGGTAACAGGAAAACTTGCACGCACATTTGGTGTTAGTGATTAGTTTTCTTAGATATTATTGACTGTTTGTGATACAGGTATACGCGACACTGTATGATTTCTTTCCTGACAGATTCCTTTATTAGCCAGAGATTATCATTATTGTGCAAGAAGCAAAAGGCCCACTGGGCTGTAAACGGAACAGCCATGTAGCATTGGCCTGGAATGCCAGATGGCCCGTCCTCCACTGTAATCTGCATATTTCCAGTCTACTTCATACGGTCTTGAATATAATTTTCATCTCTGTAAACCCAAATGGTAGTTTATAAACAAAGCTAACAACCAAATCAAACCGATCCAGATGTGACATTTGGGCGATGACAACCCTCAGACCCGGGACTTGGCCGGTTAGGATCGCCAGGGTAGCTACAGACTACCAACTGCCCTGCGGTGGAGGACATCCTGCGGTATTTATGGCGCAGCCCCCTCGAGACAGCGTTGAGGGGTTAGCGTGCCCTCTTCGGAGGCATGCGCACTGGACTGAAGAGGGATTTATGGAAGCCTGGGGCCAGTGACGCGCTAATGTGAAGAGTCCTGACCCCCTCACCCCTAACTCCTGCTAAAGGGCTAGGCATGACTCCACCCCTCACCCCTAACTCCTGCTAAAGGGCTAGGCATGACTCCACCCCTCACCCCTAACTCCTGCTTAAGGGCTAGGCATGACTCCACCCCTCACCCCTAACTCCTGCTAAAGGGCTAGGCATGACTCAACCCCTCACCCCTAACTCCTGCTAAAGGGCTAGGCATGACTCCACCCCTCACCCCTAACTCCTGCTAAAGGGCTAGGCATGACTCCACCCCTCACCCCTAACTCCTGCTAAAGGACTAGGCATGACTCAACCCCTCACCCCTAACTCCTGTTAAAGGGCTAGGCATGACTCCACCAGGGTTTAACCGTGAACGCGTGTGTCCCTACATGGCCTGAGGGGACACTGGCTGCCACAAAATGAGAATATTTATTGCGCTTATTGCATTATACCAGCAGCCCAATATGAAATATGGATGTTTTATTCATTATTGATTTCTCTTAATTGTTCTGCCTGGTCTCTCAGCTGCGAACATAGATCACATTGCCTCATGGGAGTTGTTTTAATGTTTAAAGATGTTATCGATGTTGAATACTCCATCATTGCTTGGTAAATATTGTATATAGTGCTAATACAGTGGCTGGCAGTTGTATCGAGGATAATTCAGATTTAGGTTTGCAACCAACTGGTGATCTCTTTCTACCATGTCCCTACACTTCTATATTTAGAAGCCTAATTAGCCGCTCACAACCTGCCTTACAATTATTTATGTGTTGTATGTAAAAAATATTCTTGTCTATTCTACGGGACAAACCTGAACTAATTTTTTCTCCCAGTATCACTTGTTTTCATTTTCTGAACCATGACCTTTTCTGGTGACCCCACTGTTGTGGGACCCCTTCAAAGTCAACAGGGTGGACATTTTGTGTCAGAGTTTCAGTACGGAAGACAAAAGATAACAGGGCAGCGTTTCAGGCAAGATGGAGTGACAGCAAGTGTCTGTGCGGGCTCCTGATATTTGCCCTGTGGGTCTCCATCAGTCCAGAAGTCCCCTGAATGCCCTGGGAAAGAAAACACCGGTTGTGTAACTCAAGCTGGACCTCGGTCAATAAAGACCCACAAGACTGTTTGGCCACATGGAAACCTCACACACATCATCCAGTGTGACACTCCAACCACCCAGGAAATCGGCCCAGGCACAATATTTTCAGTGGATTACCTGCAATGCCAGCCTTCTCTGGCCGTGACACTGAGACTTTTGCACCGAGCCATTCATTTGTTTTAACCCCTTACTCTCCAACCTCATTCCACTGTCAAAATAAGCAACGTGGACTTCCATGATAACCTAACGAAGGTGAATGGACTGGTCAGGTATGGCCCTGTGGATTGGGTGTACGGTCGCGACGTGTGCCATGTAGCTGCTAACACTTGAAGCATCGTGAGCTTGCAGCCATGGCTGTCGTATACACAGATTCGCCTTTTCATACGTACGTTTTGTACGTTTAAGGTGAAAAATGTAATGCTGGACATCTGAAACGGACAGGCTAGCAACCGTATGGCATTCCTAGATATGGTATCACAGATTGCAACCCTTCCTTGATGCTATGATATGCCAGCGACACCCTGACCCCCCAAACCCCACCCGCCCCACCCTCTCTATCGTGCCTCCATGTACCCAGGTAGGTTTAACCCTTCGTAACCCGAGGGCTGTAAAGGCAGCTTGAGAGTCTCCTCAGCCATTGATACGGTAAGTTTTTTTCTCTCTCTCTCTTTTCAGTGTCGTCAGAACCGACTGGTACATGTCTATGGAATGCCTGAGATCTGTTTGAAGCCTGAACTGGCTGACTGGGCCTGGGGGCGCCGTGGCAACGACCCCAAGGGTTAACTCAAGCCACCGGCGTCCCAAGCCTTCTGCCCGCCGTCGCCCGGGCTGTGTGCTTTTCCCAGAACCCTCGTTGCCTACCGAGACAGACACATCTCACGGCCCGTCCGGATTCAGTCACCGCCAAGTGAGACTCGGCTAAATAGGTCTGAGGTCAGATGGAAAAGACTGGAGCAGAGGTCAGTCACTGACAGTTTCCTTTAAAGCTACATGCATTCTTTGGCACTTTGGCTCCTTATTGGATAGAAACTGTAGAATAGATAGGAGTGGCTAGGAGAGAATGCCACCTGAACATTCCCATAACAACTTATAGAGTCTGGTCAACGAGGAGGTGGTTCTGGCTGAGAACCGGGGCTTTCCTTTGATGTAGACAGAACGGCAATAAGAGCACAGTGCTCCTTGTTGTATGTTGATGATTTGCCTGTTACGTGAGAAACCCTGAGAAACGTGTCGGTTGTCATGTGGTGTGCTCCGTGATGACAGAGTGTAGGTCTTGTCACGAGAGGCATGTATAGTCATCTCGTCAGCAGGGCTTTTGTCTTTTGGTTCTTGCATATGATGCGTGTTATCTATGCATTGTCTTCTTGATATACATACGTGTGACCTATGCATTGTATTTTACATATACATACTTTTCTTTTGCAATTTTATCCCCTTTAAAGGGGATCATTTGAGGGCCTGTTCCAGAGTCAAATACTATTTTCATGTCTCTTCCACTGGGCCTTCCACTTCAAATGAGTCACGGGTGGTTTTGCAAGCTAGTGTTAACTAGCATAAGCGCAAGTATGTCCTTGCTGTTGACTCAAGGCTTCTGTTAATATGATTTAAAAGAGACCAGATTGATTCAGCGAACCAGATAAATTCTCTTGTAAAAAATAACGACTGGTGTGTGCTCATCATTTAGCAAACAGAAGCAGAGCTGTTCACTGTGTCTAAACTTTGCTCGTGGTTTTATGGCAGCTGAGTATAACTACTGAGCAATTATGTCATGAGGAGAAAACAAACAGATTGCTATGTCTTTATGACACTGCTTTCATATCCGTGAAAAAGCCTATGTAAACTAACTGCGGCAGTGAAACAGCTACGCTTGGGTCAACGAGTGGAATGAAAATGTCAACGAAACGAGTGGAGTCCACAATATGGCATTGAACATTTGAAAAGCTACTATGTGAGGAGACCGCCCGAATTTCATGCCAACCAGAGAGAAAATGTATTGTATAAAATTCAGTGTGGATATAGTTGCACACATTCTAATGTGGGAACCCCTATATGTTCTTTAAGACAAAATGTATATTGTAGGCAAAGGATATTGTAAATATTTATTTTTTCTTGGTACAGAGAAAACAACATCAATAACTTAATTGTTAAAAAAAATACATTCTTCAAATGTTTGTTTAGGGAACCTGCAGGATTCTCTTAAAGGTCCAGTATAGCCTATGAAAATATCTGTATAGTGGAGGTTGTGATGTTGCTGTGTGTATAGTTACTTTGATTCCAGCGTGAATTTAAAAGCCATGGAAAACGTATGCAAAAGGAGACACATTTTTTATTCTGTCTGTCGTACTGTAAAAGGTCACTGCCATGTCACTCTACACTACTCCTTGTCATAAGCCTGGCTATGGCCTGGCGTTGTGGGATGCCAGGGGCTTATGACTGCACTATTCCACACGTTGATCTATTCGTTTTTACCGAAGAGGCTACTTTTCCTGGGGCTGACAAAACACTGACAGGCCAAAACAGCCACACAGATTTTAAAGATCAGATGCAGAAATGTTAATTATTTTAGGTTCATTTTAGTGTCATAAACTAATAAATAAACAAGTCATCGGTCACCTGACTATACTCCATGAAGTGTCTTGTTTTAGTTTCCCATTGCCTCTGTGACGTGTTGATTGGTCAGACGCGCTGTGATAGTTGTGACGTTGTTTTACACAGCTTTACAGCTCAATAATCTCCCACAATCAATGCTGTGCTTCAGGCAGCAGAAGTGTACAATAAGATGTCTACTCAATTATTTAAACCCCTCCCCCTGTCTCCCTCCCTTCGATCCCAATGGAATCCTGCCTAATCTCCCAACAGCGTTCCCTCTGGAAATCCAATCGGACACTCCCAACACCATTCCAACTGTCACAGAAATGACAGGTCTGATTTGGTTTTCAGTGACAGGGGGAATGTAAATGAGTTGGTGTGTGTGTGCGAGGTGACCCTTGCTGTGTCACAGGCACAGAACATCGTCATGTTGTTGACCTGGTAACCGGTGACCACGCCCAATGCGTGGCCTCTGCTATTTGGTGATGTCTCTGAAACTTCCTTGAGACTCAGCGGGAGGTCACCAGGTCCTTCATTGATTAGGCTTCATAATGTGTATTTGGTGTCGATTTGTTGAGGTGAAGGCATTAACCCCACTGACTACTATAGATGCCGAAAGATGTAAGCAATTCACCACTGCATCTTCCCTGTAGATTTCCACCTCCTTATTAGGTTGGATGAACAATCCACACACAATAACACGGCAAATTACTTCAATGCGTTTCTCATTCATCAGATTCCATATCTTAATTTGATCATCCTGTTGTTTTCCTTGCAAGGCAGGAAATGAGAGCTTGTAGTGCATTTGAGTGTTAAAACAGCTTCTCATTGCTGTAATTTCCTCTTAAGAATGTTTGACTTGATTTGCTCTTACAAATTTTTTTTTAGCTCTGCAAAATATTTTTTATTAATTATAATCTTCATAACAATTCAAATTTCCTGTTGCTTTCATTACTGTTCCTGGCACAAATAATATATGCCATCTTTAAATTCAACCAGAGTTACGGAAATTCCAAAACAAATCTGTCACTAAGTTCTTACACAAAGGTCTAATTGATCTTTGGACTAATCAAAATGGGGTCTTTGATCGTTTGAAAGTAATGTATTTGTTTTGTTGAGAATGGGGTCAAAACAGTAATGGTTTGGTTGTTAGAACCCTCCACAGAAAGATTGACCTACACGATTACTTACCAATCAAAATGCTTGTAACCACATCCAATTAACACAAGTCTAGTCAGTTAAGTGGTCATTTCAATCCAATTAAAGGTCAGTATTTCATGTGTTCATGGTATTGGATAATAACAAATTGAAGGGCTCCAATGGGAAAAGCCACACTGTGTGATTTAATGTGTTGCAGTTAATCGCAGCACTGGCAAAGTGAACCTTTTGTGTACCAGGTTAAATCAGATAAATGCCACGATTTAAGGGGCTGTGCCTTTAAACCTAGACAGAATTACCTCTCTAGTCGGGGCTACTGAATGATGATAATTACCTAGCGAAGATGACCAGGGTCAATCTATTTTACATTAGCTATGCATTACTGTCAAGAAGGCATACTTGCTCTTACTTGATACTTCAGATTGTCATTTGTGGCCTCGAATTGCCACGCCTTAGACAATGATGGACCTAGACGTACATGGAACATAAGAAATCTAATGTGGAGGTACTCAACGACACGTCAAACAGCTGGGTTTCCTTTGGGTCCCGTTAAATAGTGAACGGTTATGGAATGCACATTTCTCATTACTTAGTATGGTTTAAGTCATGGTGTTCAATGTGGTGTCGCGTTTGTAACTACCTACTCAATAGGGTGAATTGTTTGCAACTCTGGTATACTCTCACAGTGAATGTATCAGATAATGTGGATGTGCCAAATGTATTTTAATTTTTTTTGACACCACTACATTTTCTGCTGCTTCCTTGGCCAGGGGATACCACTCAGCAACCCCATAATGACTATGAAAAAAGGAGTTCCTCTTTATTGAAAACACAGTGAAAACATTAGGACACCCCATGAAATATTTAGTTATTTTTAAGAAATATGGACGTATCATTATTTGATTTTCTCTATAGATAAAGGTGATGTAATTGAACCCAAATCAATAACATTTTAACCATGATATCATTTATTTAACAAAAGATTTACAAAGATGCATGAGAAGCACCCCCTCAGCATAGCGTCCCACCAACGCGTTTAAACAGAGGGACGGTATTTTGCCTTGTGATGAGCAGGACCTTGTTTTCCGCCCAAAGCAGCGATTGGTCTCGTCAGATAAAATATTTATCCTCTGTTGTCTCATGCTGTCATGGTCCTTCGAGCAGCAGGTCATGCTTTGGTCTAGCCACTCTATCATTAAGACCTGACTGATGGAGAGCTGCAAAGATGGTTGTCTTGTTGGCAAGTCCTCCAATCTCTGAAAATGTATCTTTGGAGTTCTGTTTTGGTGGCAGTTGGGTTATTGGTCACCAAGGACCTGATTTCCTGGTTACTTAGTTTGGCCTGGTCTGGGAAGAGTCTTGATTGTTCCAAATGTTTTCGCATTGAAGTCCATCGTGTTCCTGGGGACGTTTAGGGCTATATATTTTTCTATGTTACAACCCTGTCTTGTAGGTCCACAGAGTCTATGCTACAACCCTGTCATGTAGGTCCACAGAGTGTATGTTACAACCCTGTCATGTAGGTCCACAGAGTGTATGTTACAACCCTGTCTTGTAGGTCCACAGAGTGTATGTTACAACCCTCTCTTGTAGGTCCACAGAGTGTATGTTACAACCCTCTCTTGTAGGTCCACAGAGTGTATGTTACAACCCT
>JACXGK010002747.1:0-17345 GCA_016801125.1 Novumbra hubbsi
GGTTCCTTTGCACTGTCTCTTGGTGATTTGTGTGTGTGTACAGGTTCCTTTGCACTGTCACTTGGTGATTTGTGTGTACAGGTTCCTTTGCACTGTCTCTTGGTGATTCGTGTGTACAGGTTCCTTTGCACTGTCACTTGGTGATTTGTGTGTACAGGTTCCTTTGCACTGTCTCTTGGTGGGGTTCATTGTGGTTATGTACTGTAAAGTAAGTACCTGTCACATTTGGCTCCTGTTTTATAAAGCTGTATTGTCCAGCGCCTTTTGTTTAACCGTTTGTAGCATGTGTTGTTTTGTTTGTTAAATAAATCCACTTGATCGTCAAATGTCTGTGTATGGTTCCACTCCTCCTCACACCCAACAAAACCTGACCCTGTTTCAACTTTTTTAATAATGTGTGTTGGTGGCATCAAACTCAAAATGGGTATTTTCCCTCAAAAACAAATCACAGTTTCAACAACTGACATGTTGACTTTTTACAATTTTTGATTAAATACAGGGACAACTTGTTTGCAAATCATTGCATTTGGTTTTAATTTGAATTCAAGCAGCGTCCCAACATTTTTGGAAGCGGGGTTGGAAATGCAGTGCTGTTTGGTCCTAATGGACCGTTCTCTGGATCCGGACCCGTATTGGTCAGTTGAGTGGGCTGAACTAGAGTACAGTAAAGTGCAGGCCACTACAACGGCGTTCAGCAGCACACGGTAATACCTGTGTTGGTGCAACATCAGGTCATCCTCCTGGCACTCCTCCCCGCTGAAGTACTCTCCGGAGCCCCTGTCATCTTCACTGTCTGCCCCTCCTGGCTCCTCTCTACAGATGGTGGGGTACAGAGCACCCCCGGAGTCTGGCCTGAGGTTAAAAAGGTCACAGTGGATAGATCGATAAAGTGACCAAACCACAGGAAATGGTGTACATCCCGAGGTCTGATCCCCAGACTAATGTATTCATTTGAACAAACACAAAAATATGAATTCCAAAGGTTTACTAATGTACACTGCATTATGTTACAAATTCTAATTTATTGAAGAATTGGGGCTCACCCTTATAGCATGCAATGAGGTAAGGAGGGTTCTTCACATACATACCTTATGTAGGTCTCATAGTAGCGCCTTCTGTTCAACCAAGCAAATGGTGGTAAGGGGAATTTTGGACAGCGGATCATGCAATCACAAGACACATCCATAACGTGACAAAGAGTTGTAACTAATTCTGATGGACACGAGTCTGCTAAATGACCAACGTTTGAAATGAAATCAAAACTCAAACAGCAAACATGAAATACCACAGACAAGTATGGGCATAGTAAAACAAATAATGTTACAGTGATGACTACGAACAATCTCCTTATTAACCATGGTGTGGTGACTAACTCGGCAAGATACAGTGTTACATTGTTAAGATAATGAATGATGTGCGATGGAGAGAGACATTCTATTTTGAGACATTTACTCTACCAGATAGTACCATTAAGGTCAATAGACATCATCTGGCCAAGAAACTCTGCATGATTAAGTTGTGTCTTACCTTGCAGAATGCACCGAGGTGACGGCATCAAAGTCCAAATTCTTGTGGTACGGGCGGTCGAGGCGTTGGCGCTGCCTTTGGACAGTCAAGGAAGGCACTGTGGGCACGTTGGCATTGTTGAGGTTGGCGTTTGAGGATATGGGAGATCTGGGGTAGCAGTGGTTGTACGGGTGGCAATCGCCTGTCCTCTCCTTAGAGACGACTTGGGAGCGCTCAATGGAAGCTTGGCAAGAAGAAGGTGGGAACTGGAGGGGCCGTTGAGTGACATTGGTCCGGTGAGTGGAACCCTGAGGGTGCCCGTTAATGTGATTGGTGTGGTTGGAGAAGAGCACGCCATTCCTCTGTAGAGAGAACGTTTGTGTCAAAACCCACAATGCAGAAGACCGTAGTGACTAATCTAGCAACTACCTTAACCGTGGGCTTCGAGTCAGTCCTGGCTAAGAGTACTTTATCATTGGGCATTTTGTGATGTTAGCGTGTACAACTTGTCCTGAATGAGGACTTTGTTGCTCAAAAATATTTAGGTAACACTGAAATCACACAGTGGGTCTTGATGAAGGAAATGTATTAAAGAACAAAATATGTGCTGCACATTGTGTAATTTGTTGAGAACAAAATGACAACGGTCAACGGGCATTGTCCTGCACCAGGGGGAAACCAGAGTCCATTGCACCAGCGTAAGGTCTGATGATGGGTCTGAGAATTTCATCCTGGTACATAAATGCAGTCAGGGTACCGTTGGCTAGCACATGGAGGTCTGTGCGACCCTCCAAGGAACAGGCCTCCCCAGACCATCACTGACCCACCGCCAAACCGGTCATGCTGGATGATGTTGCAAAAAGCATAATGTTCACCACAGCATCTCCAGACTCTTTCACGTCTGTCACATGGGCTCAGTGTGAACCTGCTCTCATCTGTGAAGACAACGAAACACCAACGGCCGACCTGCCAATTGTTATGTTCTCTGGCCCCGTCCCCTGGTATCGCTTCCATGCTCTTTAGATTGTACTGGGAGATACAGCAAACCTTATTGTGATGGCAAGTATGGATGTGCCATCCTGGAGGAGCTGTGAAACCTGAATGGGCTGCAGGTACTGCCTCATACTACCAGTAGTGACCAGAACACCAGCAAAACGCAAAACTAGAGAAAAATCTGTGAGAAGGGTCAAGAAGAAAGCAATTGTCTGTGGCCACCACCTGCAAAACCATTCCTTTTTTGGTGTTTTTCTTGCTGTTGCGCTGCAGTCACTTAAATATTTGCACAAAACAGGTGACACTGAATAACAATGGCTTATGCTTCATAACTGGAAACCTTGATATCTCTGACATTTAATTAACTTGGTGTTATGATTACGTGTTCCTTGTATTGTTTTGAGCAGTGTATATTGTGTTTGTTTTAAAGCTGCAAATACCTTTTTCTCACAGGATATGTAATACTTTGTATAAATGTGCATAATCAGTAAAATCATTGTCTTATCTCAGTTAGCCAGGATATGCAAAGAAAGCGAGTTCCATGGTATCGACGACGCAGATCACATATCAGCCTAAACAGGGACCGTGGGAGTCTCTTGCGCGAGCAAGTCTTTTTGTTGGCAAGATCACCTACAAAGATCCACTTACTGCAAACTATCAACACGCAGTTCCTAACCAGATAAACTTGCCAGAGTCACATTTTTATGAACAAAGGAAAATATAAAAAGATGTTTGGTAGCCAAACTGAACAGTACACCAAAATTAAAATGTATACATTTTCCAAACGATATAATGTCAGATACAATATCACCATACTTAAATATTAGTATTTTATTTATATCACTAAAACCCTGTCTTCCAAATGTACAGCGTGCGCTGAATAAATTGCTCCATTTGAATGAACTTTTGGCATTAAACTTTTGAATAAACTTCTGACGTGAATTTACCCTATAAATCTCCTCGTCTTCTTCTGCGTTAATGTCTACTAGGCCCTCGTCTTGGAGATCACATGATATGACTCTACGGATTTCGGGGCCAATGTCATGTAGAGTGCGGAGACCGGCCTGCAACGATGACAAGAGAGCTACTTATTGCCAGCATACAAGCATACACACCAAGACAAATAATGTCAAGTGGCAATATAGACAACAGATGCACACACACATGAACTAAAGTGTATGGTCAGTGAACACAAAGCCCCAAAGAAAACCTACTGAAGAGCTTTGGAAAGAGCAGCCAAGTTCAATGCACTGCTTGCCGAAATCCAGTGGTGATTTCGGACAAAGCCGTAATCACCAGACAGAACGTTGGCTATCCAGTAGTTACCTATTGTTCCTTTTTAAACAGATTGTATTCTGGTTTGTACGCAATTTCTTCACTTTCATTTCCAAAGGTTATTGCCTTTTTAGTTCTACAGTGAAACCGGTCGGAGGTCGACTCACCTGGAGAGCGATGGTGGAATTCAGGCTGGTGAACGAGTGTCTTCCCACCAGACCTTGCTCTTTGCGTTTCTTGAATTTCCTGAAGTAGTCCTGTATCAGGAAGGTGGCATAGAACTTCCCCACGGTTACCTCGTCATCTGAGTGAACAGACCACACAAACGGCCCCACCGTCAGCACCGCACCCGCCCCACAACCGGGGACATAAACCGGGCTGAAGACGTGCGGCTGTACCGTCCCTACATCTCCTACTCCCATTCTTCTGATCCCTCCACACGGCCTGCTGTATGTCAGACTTGTCATCCTGAGCGTTTCGTCATTTATGTACCACATGTTGGTGGTTCGGAATGGCTGCTGTCAATCACTCGTGGGTTTTCCCAGGGGTTGCTGAAACACCACATTAGCTCACTGGTCTATAGATAAGACATGAGCTTTTAACACTACTCCTTAGGCATCCATAAGTTAACCCCTTATTTATTGACAATGTAGCAGACTTTATAGAAATCCCTGAGCTTTGTACAAAAATATTTCTGTCAGATTAGTGATGACATTTAATCAGCTCTCTTCATGGACCTGTGGTTTCAAGGCAGGCAACAGAAAGAAAGAGCACCTCAGTACTCTATAAAACACAATCCGCAGGCTGGCATTATCAAAATGCCAACAGTTCTGAAACAGAATTTAAAACGGCAAATATACGCTAGTTTCCACTAGGTTTCTACTTCACCAAACACAGCCTTACATTTGCAGTTTCAACTAAACACATAGGTCTGCCAGACAGTCCGCACACATACGCCACAGCAGAAGCACTATGGCAGAGTGAGATGCATATCTGAGCCATTCAATGCCGCAGGCAAGCAGTACAGAACAGGGGAGCGGAAATCTGTGTCACTCAGCTATTTAGTAAGCAGACTGGGGACAAAAGGCACAGGACAGAGACAGGAAGAGACGGAGGTGACTAGTTTCATGCCACCAACCAAAAAACAGAACTGCTGCAGGAAATCCCGGACGGCAAAGAGAGGAGAGAGTGGAAGAGACTACAGAAGAGGAAGAAAAGCTGCAAGAAGAGATGCTTGACCAAAAAAAAGAATAATTAAGGACTCTAGCAGAGGCTAGCAGAGCAGCACAAGCCAAGCATGACAGACCAAGCAAAAAGCACTGTGTAACAGAAGAGTTAGGAACATGAAATGAATAGGACAAGTTAGGGTCAAAACATGGCACAGGGAAGAATACCACAGGTTGGACCGTATATGATTGCAGAGAACAACAAAATAGAACAAAGCACAAGAGTTAAACATGGTAAAGTATAGAAACACTACAACAGTTAAACCTGATAAAGTTTAGAAACACCACAACAGTAAGCATGAAAATGAGTAGAAACACAACAAGGTAATGTATGAAAACACCAAAATAGTTAAATAGTTTTTGAAACACACCAGTAGTTAAGCATGGTTATATAAAGAAACAACAAAACAATTGAATAATGTTGTATAGAACATTTAGAACAGTTAAATAAGGTTTTATGTAAACAAATAGGTGTATTACAAAAAAAAATATATTCCAACGTATTTACTCAAATAGTTTTTGACTAATTTGAAGAAAGGTCCCAATCTCATGGAATATGATCTCCTGTGTATTGTCATGCCCTGGCTGCGGGCCCCTGGCCATTTCAGGGCATGCCGGCTAGAGAGGCCTCTAGCCCTCTCTATGCCGTTGTGGGCTCCCCAGTCAGAGCAGCTGCATTCAGTTGACTCTGATTGGGGAGCCTACTCAGGTTAGGGCTTGCACCACACCCAGTGTGGTTTATTGTTTGTTTGTGCATGTCTCAACAGCTTTACGGTTTGTCCTTTGTTTGATTCATTTGCAAGTGAATACGCTACACGTTATTTGTACTTCGTTTCATGTCAGTTAAACCTTTCATTTCCGTTTACAGTTTAGTGTAGTTTGTACTTGTTTGTTTCTTTGGATTAAATCACCTATTCATTTAATAATGTCTGCATTTGGTTCGACTCCACACTACGGCCGTGACATGTATATAATAGCGTTACCATTGATGTTGTTTCTTTTTGGCCAGTATGTCTTACTTGCTAATTCTGTAATATCTACTTGTTTTGTAGGAAAACAGACAATACATTTTCCTCAGATCAACTACACTGCATAATACACTGCTCAAATAATTTTAAAGAACACAGTATAAAACCAAGTAAATCATACTTTAGGGATATCGATCTGTTCAGTTAGCAATTGTGAATTAATGTCACCTATTTTGGTGCAAATGAAAGTGACAACAGGCACACTAGAGAGGCCACAGCAAGACAGCCACCAAAAAGGGCATGGTTTTGCAGGTGGTGGCCACAGACAATAGCTCTCTCCTTATCCTTTTCTAGTTTTGTGTTTTGCTAGTGTCCTTGTTGCTACTGGTAGCATGAGGCAGTCCCAGCTGCCCATTCTGGTTGCACAGGCAGTCCAGCTTCTCCAGGATGGCACATCCTGGATGACAAAGGCATTGATACCATTGACTGGCCCACATGTTCCCCAGACCTGAATCCAATTGAGAACTTCTGGGATGTTATGTATCAATGCATCCGCCGCCGTCAAGTGGCACCGCAGACTGTCCAGGAGATCATTGATGCCCTGATCCTGGTCTGAGAGGAGGTCCCCAGGACTCCATCCGCCACCTCATCAGGAGCCTTGTCAGGAGTGCATATAGGCCCGCGGGGGCCCTACACACATCACATTATAAGTTGCCATGATGAAATTCATGCAAGTTGGACAGCCTATGATTTCAATTGTTTACTTTAAGTTTGAATCCAGCCCAATTGGTTGAGGATTTTGGTTTCTATTGACAGTTGTTTCATCATTTTGTTCTCAATGAATTACACAATGCACAGTAATGATTTAGATCTGTTATGTATTTTGTTCTTGATTTATGTGTTCTGTAACATTTTTTGAGCAGTGTTTTTTATATTAAACAGTTTATAGAGTTGTGAATTTACTGGTGCCAAACCTAGGTCATTTACTGTCCTTTGTACCTAAAGCTGATTTTTACAGTTGTTTCAAAACCAAAAGTGTTATTTGTTAACGCTGAGATAAGGACTGACCCTTGCCTGACTTTCAAAAGGGCATGTGAGAACACTGTGTAGGAAGAAAGACTGACGTACATTTTCTTTCTGAGGTTTCTGCCTCATTTGAGCAGACTCTTATCTGTGGTCAAAGACTGAGACTTACTCAAGTTACTCAAACATGAACACAGGAAAAGAGGACCCAACCTTTTTTTTAAAACAAGGTCAAAGCAAATTGTTTTACAAGTTTCTGCAGAGGTCTGATAGCTTTATATGCTGCTAGCTGCTAACCGGGCTCTGTGTAAAATATCCCCTGAATTGGTCACATCTAAAGCCACTATTGAGATTGCTGTAAACCTGAAGGCTGTGGTCCCCATCCTGATTACACAGAACATAAGTACTAACAATGTAATTCATGTTAACAGACAAGACAGAGGGAGACTGACCGCCAGCAGGGGGCACCACTTGGTCAAGCAGTTTCATGCTGGTCCTCTTCCAGATCTTCTTAATTACTGCTCGCAACTCTTCATTGGCCTGCTCCAGGTTGCCTAGGAAACACACCCTTGGTAAATAATTTGGACGAATTGAAACTTGAAATGTAGCTAGTTGAGCACAGAAATGCTTACTAAATGAAAAAGAAGTAGTGCACCATTTTAATAGAAAGCCCAGACTTATCACTCTTCTACATATTTCTAATCGTTATTGGCTTTCAAGGGCAGAGTTTTCAAGGAGACCATGGACTTTTACCTAATTGAGAATCTCCCTGTATGTCCCCATAGACAACATGTTTGCACCGAAGAGCTCCCCCTAGTGGCTAGCAGCAGAAATAATTCAAGATGCCTCATTTTAAGTAGAATTTTTTTAAAGCTGCTGCTGCTATTGAGACGTCACTGCTTACCTTCTGTCTTGATCTTCAGAGCGGTCCTTACCAAGGCAAACAGAGTAGCGTTGAACATGACTGTGCCGTCACTGTTCAGGGGCATGTTCATGGCAACCAGCCTCTGGAAGGAGTTATGGTCATGCAACATATGACTTAACCAGGGCATGATTGAACGCATAACATGAAATTAATGTGTAGTGAGTGTGTGTAAAATACAAAACCATTCAAAAGTTTGGGGTAACTTAGAAATAGACGTACAGATGCCCAGCAACCATCAAACCTGTGTTTCAATGGCAGGTTGTGTTTGCTAATTTACCAATTGTATCATTTTCAAAGGAAAATGTTTCATTACAAAACCCTTTTGCAATTATCTTAGCAGAGCTGAAAACTTAGAAAAGCCATAAAACCTATTGAGACTAGTTCAGTATCTGGAGCATCCGCAATTGTGGGTACAATTACAAGCTCAAAATGGCCAACGTTAAAACAAGAGGCAACTCAGGGATGCTGGCCTTCTAGGCAGAGATTCAAAAACAAAGCCAGATCTCAGGTAGCAATCAGAATCAGAATCAGCTTTATTGCCAAGTACATTTACACATACAAGGAATTTTCTTTGGTGCTATGGTGCATGAAACAAAAACACAGTAAGTGGTATGAGGTAATTTTTTTTTGAAATAACAGAAAATATACAATTTGAAAAAACATTTATTTAATAAGTGGAAAAGTGCAATGTGCAGGAAGGAAGTCCAGAGAAGTGAATTAATCTAATGCAATATGTAGAATTTAAGTTATACGTTTAGGTTATGGGGCAGAGTATCAGTGTCAGTGGGGGTCGTCTGGCCTTGTTGATGAGGCCAGATGCCGATGGGAAGAAGCTGTTCTTGTGGTGTGAGGTGTTGGTCCTTATGGACCTTAGCCTCCTGTCAGCTGGGAGTGGCTAAAACAGTTTGTGTCTACCGTGGGAGGGGTCAGCCACAGTCTTTCCAGCACACCTGAGGGTCTTGGTGGTGTACAGGTCCTCAGGGGATGGCAGATTGCAGCCAATTCTCTGCAGATCTAATGATACGCTGCAGTCTGCTCTTGTCCTTGGCAGTGGCAGCAGCGTACCAGATGGTGATGGAGGTGAGGATGGAATGATGGCTGTGTAGAAGTGCACCATCGTTGTCTTTGGCAGGTTGAACTCCTTCAGCTGCTGCAGGAAGTACATCCTCTGCTTTGCTTTTTTGGTAATGGAGGTGAGTTTTTGCTGGGTGATGATGATGCCCAGGAAGCGAAAGGACTCTGCAATAGTGACTGGGGAGTCGCACAGGGTGATTGGGGTGGGTGGGGTTGGGTTCTTCCTATAATCCACAACTGTCTCCACTATCTTCAGAGCGTTGAGCTCCAGATTGTTCTGTCTGCACCAGTTCACCAAGTGGTCAATCTCCTACCTGTAGGCGTTCTCATCCCCACCAGAGATGAGCTCAATGAGGGTGATGCATCTGCAAACTTCAGAAGCTTGACGGATTGATGACTGGAGGTGCAGCAGTTGGTGTACAGGGAGAAGAGCAGAGGGAAAAGGACGCATCCTTGAGGGGATCCGGTGCTGATGGACCGGGGATCGGAGACATGTTTCCCCAGCGTCACACGCTGCCACCTTTCAGACAGGAAGTCAGTGATCCACCTGCAGGTGGATTTGGGCACTTGCAGCTGGGAGAGCTTGTCTTGCATCAGGGCTGGAATGATTGTATTAAAGGCAGAGCTGAATGCTGGGATGGGCAGTTTGGGAGTGTCGCATACTCCTGCTGAGGTGGGGGAGGTGGGCTGGAGCTGGTGGATGGCGGCACAGGGGATGGGGTCAGAACTGTCCCGTTGTCTTTCAAAACGGCTTGTCGTTCAGGTCGTTAGCCAGGCGAGTGTCGTTGATGGAATGGGGGGCTTTAGGCTTGTAGTTGGAGATCTGTCTAAGGCCCCTCCAGACAGAAGCAGAGTCGTTAGCTGAGCATTGTTGTTGTAATCTCTCAGAGTACAGGAGTTTAGCATTTCTCACCTTCTACTAAAGCTGTAATTTGACTCTTTAAAACTGTCCTTATCCCCACTCTAGAACGCCTCCTGCTTTTCCATCCTTAACAGTCAGAGTTTAGCTGTGAACCAGGGTTTGTCATTGTTATAACCCTGGTGCGTGATGGAATACAGCAGTACTCACAGAAGCTGATTTATGACGTCACAGCCTCTGTTAACTCATCCAGACTGTTGGAAGCAGTCCTGAAAACACCCCAGTCAGTACAGTCTAAGCATGCAGGTTTGCAGACCTTGAGTTTCTGTCTGTATGAAGTAATCAGGTGGGCCATGACGTGGTCAGAGTGACCCAGTGCAGCGCGGGGGACAGCATGATAGGCATTACTGACTATAGTGTAACAGTGGTGCAGAATGTTCTCCTCTCGGGTCAGGCATTTAATTAATTGTCTGTATTTGGGGAGTTTGTGGCTGAGGTTTCCCCTGTTAAAGTCCCCAAGGACAATAACAAAGGAGTCGAGGTTTGCTCACTCCACACAGTATCTGGTCAGCATGCACTGTGCCTCCTGCACGTTGGCTTGCGGTGGAATGTAAACACCGGGGAGAGTAGAAAGGTCTACAGTTAATGTAGAATGATTCCATATCAGGAGAACAGTGCTTTTGAATCTCTGTCACATCAGAACACCAGACAATGTTAGTACAAAAACAGATACCTCCTCCCTTTGTTTTCCCGGAAAGTTACGTGTCGCGATCCGCTCTGAAAAGTTGGAAGCCTGCCAGCTGTAGCACCGAGTCAGGAATCAGTTCACATAGCCACGTTTCCGTAAAGCACAGCACAACTGAAGACGAGTAGAAATCTCTGTCGTTTCCTGCCAGTAGCTGAAGTTCATCCTGTTTGTTGCACCTCGATCGCATATTGGAGAGAATTTTTCCAGGTAACGGTGTGCAAGGTCCACGTTTGCATAGTCGAACGAGCGCACCGGCACTTTTCCATCTTCTGCAGCGTTTCACTGTGTGAGCAAAGGTAAGGGGACCTTTGACTAGAATGGCCAATAATTCCATGGATGTTAGCAAGAAATAAATCAGCTGGAATTGTTTCTCTGATGTTTATGAGCTCATCCCTTCGGCCAGTGAGTAATATTTCCTAAACCTTGCAACAAAACCTTCCACAAAACAATAGCAACTCAATCGGAAACGAGATGCACATTTAGATACCTGTCATGTCTCTCTATTGCAAGAACTGTAGGAGGAGTTAGGGTATAAAAATATATGTGAAATTACATTAGGTGGGGGGCACCCCCACTTAATAATTATTTCTATTTGTATGTTTGTATGTAAATGACTATATTTCCAATTACTGTTGTTATATTTTCTGTTGAAACGCATTTAAAGTTTCGGGTCATGGCTGGGGGTCTCTGGGCATCTCTATGTGCCTGGGGGTTTCAGTCAGGATCTGTCAGCAGAGGTGCCTCTAGGCAGCTTTGCAATGCCTGTTCCTGTTTGTCCCCAATTGGATGCAGCTGTACACCATTGCTTCTAAATGGGACCCCATTTAAGTTGCCCTTAAAATGTTCCGTTTGCGGTCAGTTTGTTGCTGTACCACAGTTCCGGTTCGCAGACGTGTTCTGTTGTTTTTGACTTTTTAAGTAGAAGTAGTAAAGGGAAGAAATAAAAAGGATGTATCCTTCTGCGCCATATGTCCTGCCACAGAACCGTGACATCATGTCAGTTTTCATTGTAAACATTTCAAAGTGACCCCAAAACTTTGAATGGAAGTGTGGATGTGCTGATTCTTGAATACAATGGGTGTGTGTGCTGTGTGCGTATGCGCGCATGTTCAGACCCACTTTGCAGGCCACTCTGTGTGGACACAATTTGCCAAAGCCTAAAGGAGGCTGTATCCGTCTCAGCAATGTGACCACATCCAGATGCTTGATCCTACCCCTGGAAGACATGCAGGAATGCAGAAACTTACGCCAAGATACTTCTGAAAGCCGTATGAAATATAGAACTCAGTTATAACTGGTGTGGAGGATTAGCTCCAGACTTACTTGGCCTCTGGATCATACTCTGACCAGATCCTTTTAAATTCATCCAGGTGATGAGGACCCAGAATAGACCAATCACGTGTCAGATAGTCAAAGTTATCCATGATGACCGCAACAAACAGGTTGATGATCTACAACAGCGATATACATGTCATAAGGAAACGACAGTATGTCCTTGTTCTACAACACTCGTTAAGACCAGAATTCCACAGGAAATAAAACAGCGTTAGGGTTCAGATTTAAGGTTATGCAACAGCTGGGGTTTGGATTAGGGGTATTGGTTATGTGTTAGGGGTTTGGGTTAGGAGTTAGCATATGGTTAGTAGAAGATAGGTGCCACAGGATTCATGTTTCCATGTGTGTGCTCGTGTGCATACCAGGAAGGCGCAAAGCATGTAGAAGCTGATGAAGTAGATGATGGCGAAGCCACTGCCACAGGTTTTTTCCTCGCCGGGGTTGTAGTCTGACTCAGAGTCACACAGCTTCCCTGGCAGACAAGCCAGCATGATCTCCTGCCACACCTCGCCTGTAGCACACCTGAGAAACATCACACACCCCAGGACCGGCTCCACGGTCAAATGACTTAGGTGGCATTATCTATCCATAAAAACAACACCAATGCTAATGTTATGACTGCCCCCACATCAGAGAAACCACACCAACACTTATGGTATGACTGCCCCCACATCGGAAAAACCACACCAATGCTCATGGTATGACTGTCCCCACATCGGAGAAACCACACCAATGCTCATGGTTCGACTGCCCCCACATCGGATAAACCACACCAATGCTAATGTTATGCCTTCAACCACTCCTGCGAGACAGCACCAACCCTTTGTTATTGCTAAATGAGGAAAAATCAATGACACTTTTATTATGACGACATAATAACATACATTCTTTATCTGCTTCCAAATGTTCTCTCAATAGGATTGTGAGACAATAATTTGTCACACATTCACATACACAAAACACCAACAAAAATACCTAAAGAGCATCAGCACAGCCTGAGGAAAGGTTTGGAAGTTGTTGTTGCGGTTAATCTGCGTGCCATCTACCATGGCAATCTTTCCAAACACCTGAAACACAACAGAGTGAAGATTTAAGTCCTGTTGTTAACCGTTTACTGTAGTGAGCAGAAGATGAGTCACACAGAATGTTTTTCAAGAGTCTTAAATTTAGTTTAAACCAAAATATTGCCTGAAGCAGACGCTAATAGGAGTAAAATAAGATAAAATAAGTCAGATAAAATAAGACATTTCCGCTTAAAACTAGTGTTTTATTACATTTCAGTTTTCAGTAATGCAACCAGGAACTCTCCTAGACATGGCACAGGTGTCTTCATTGGTTGAGCGTACATTCACCAGTGTGAGGTGTACACTTTTATTTCAAAGTAGATTTGTTCTGTGAATCAAACTCAGCACGGCAGTGAAAGTTGCTTTTTGTTTTTTTCTCCAAGCTTGCCATGTTGCAGTTTTAAAATCTCAATGAGCAGTATCGGTGGAATACCTGCATTCCAATGACAGCGTAGATGAAGAAGAGCATGGCTATCAACAGGGCAACGTAGGGAAGAGCCTAGGGAGGCCATAGGGACACAGAAAATATGGTCAGATTTAAGGAGGACTGGCTACACCCTGGCTACAACCTAAAACCCACCACCCCACCAGTGGACGACTCGACTGTCACCTGAGGGGATCTCTGCCTTACCTGGAAGGACTTGATGAAAGTCCACAGTAGTGTCCGGATTCCCTCCCCTCTGCTGAGCAGCTTGACCAGACGCATGACTCGAAACAGGCGGAAGAATGTGATGGAGATGCGTGCGCTGTCCTCCGTGTTCTGAGACAGAGAAACAGGAGACCGGAGGTGGACTTACAGCACACAGCTAGAAGGACAGAGATCAACACGCTCTCCGTGTGTGTGTGTGGACACCTGCATGTAGGTAGAGGAACATGCAGCAGGCCCTGACTTGTGTAGATGTCATGAGAACAAGACTTGGAAACTCCACAGCCTGCATGCTTTGTTGGATCTATTAAATGCGCGAACATAAAAACTGTCTGATAATGAGATGATTGTTAACAACACGCAAGATCCTGAACCAGAACGGATCTTGTCCATGGGTACCGAGCTACAACACAGTCAAGGAAAAACCTCAGCAAAGAACAGGACTCGGAACATACAATTTCATTCCAAATGCACGTGATGACTGACTGACAACAGAAACGGCTCAGCGTTGAGACGATGATGAGGATGAAGAAATGTTAGGTAGTGGAAGGGGCTTCTTACCCCTGGCTCCACAATCACCTTCACCACCGGGATGGCCTTGAAACCAAAGGTCTGGGTTAACACTAATATGTCGAACGCCTTATCAATCACTGGTGTCATGAAGAAGTCATGGACATACAGTTGATATTGCCATGATTACTTATCCAACACAATCACATTTCTCTTCTCCAAAAACCATTAGAACATCCAAAACACGCATGTCAGTAAGCAACTGTATTGACACTGAAGACACAACATCATCTCTGCCTCCCCTGAAAAGCAGAATCACCGTAATTTAGCACAGAATCACAGTAACTTAGCACAGAATCACAGTAATTTAGCACAGAATCACAGTAATTTAGCACATAATCCCAGTAACAAGGCACAGAATGAAAATAATTTAGCGCCGTATAGACGTGCAGTAGGACATTTGGTACATAAAACGTGCCATACAATCCTACACAGGATTACATTGTTTAGAGGTCGAGACACAAGCTTTTTACCTTTTTACCACACCTGCAAAAACCTTTGCTATAATGTCAACATGATTCATTAAATGATATACCTTTTTATCGTAAAGCTGAGAAAATAAATCTACGGTTACAGATTTAAGAAGTTCTCCGAATCTCATACTAGGTAAATATCTGATGTGACTTTCATTAGATGACCACACATAAACACATTTATGGTAGCATATTACAGTATGACTAACCTTATATAGACATCCAGTTTCAGTTAGCTCATTTAGTAAGACACTTTTGTCAGGCAGGTTTGTCGTTCCAAACAAGCAGAACAAAGGCACAAAGACAAGACAGTCACGGACGACTACTAAGCATGGGATTCCTATTTTAGGCAACATATACAGTGGGGAGAACAAGTATTTGATACACTGCCGATTTTGCAGGTTTTCTTACTTACAAAGCATGTAGAGGTCTGTACTTTTTATCATAGGTACACTTCAACTGTGAGAGACGGAATCCAAAACAAAAATCCAGAAAATCAGATTGTATGAATTTTATGTAATTAATTTGCATTTTATTGCATGACATAAGTATTTGATCACCTACCAACCAGTAAGAATTCCGGCTCTCACAGACCTGTTAGGTTTTCTTTAAGAAGCCCTCCTGCTCTCCACTCATTACCGGTATTAACTGCACCTGTATGAACTTGTTACCTGTAGAAAAGACACCTGTCCACACACTCAATCAAACAGACTCCAACCTCTCCACAATGGCCAAGACCAGAGAGCTGTGTAAGGACATCAGGGATAAAATTGTAGACCTGCACAAGGCCGGGATGGGCTACAGGACAATAGGCAAGCAGCTTGGTGAGAAGGCAACAACTGTTGGCGCAATTATTAGAAAATGGAAGAAGTTCAAGATGATGGTCAATCACCCTCGGTCTGGGGCTCCATGCAAGATCTCACCTCGTGGGGCATCAATGATCATGAGGAAGGTGAGGGATCAGCCCAGAATTACACGGCAGGACCTGGTCAATGACCTGAAGAGGGCTGGGACCACAGTCTCAAAGAAAACCATTAGTAACACACTACGCCATCATGGATTAAAATCCTGCAGCGCACGCAAGGTCCCCCTGCTCAAGCCAGCGCATATCCAGGCCCGTCTGAAGTTAGCCAATGACCATCTGGATGACCCAGAGGAGGAATGGGAGAAGGTCATGTGGTCTGATGAGACAAAAATAGAGCTTTTTGGTCTAAACTTCACTCGCCGTGTTTGGACGAAAAAAGAAGGGTGAGTACAACCCCAAGAACACCATCACACCCGTGAAGCATGGAGGTGGAAACACCATTCTTTGGGAATGCTTTTCTGCAAAGGGGACAGGACGACTGCACCGCATTGAGGGGAGAATAGATGGGGCCATGCATCGCGAGATCTTGGCCAACAACCTCCTTCCCTCAGTAAGAGCATTGAAGATGGGTCGTGGCTGGGTCTTCCAGCATGACAACGACCCAAAACACACAGCCAGGGCAACTAAGGAGTGGCTCCATAAGAAGCATCTCAAGGTCCCGGAGTGGCCTAGCCAGTCTCCGGACCTGAACCCAATAGAAAATCTTTGGAGGGAGCGGAAAGTCCATATTGCCCAGCAACAGCCCCGAAACCTGAAGGATCTGGAGAAAGTCTGTATGGAGGAGTGGGCCAAAATCCCTGCTGCAGTGTGTGCAAACCTGGTCAAGAACTGCAGGAAACATATGATCTCTGTAATTGCAAACAAAGGTTTCTGTACAAAATATTAAGTTCTGCTTTTCTGATGTATCAAATACTTATGTCATGCAATAAAATGCAAATTAATTACTTAAAAATCATAAAATGTGATTTTCTGGATTTTTAGATTCCGTCTCTCACAGTAGAAGTGTACCTATGATAAAAATGACAGACCTCTACGTGCTTTGTAAGTAGGAAAACCTGCAAAATCGGCAGTGTATCAAACACTTGTTCTCCCCACTGAAGGAGAGGCATTGCAATAACCACTTGGAGAGTTATCATGGTATAACGAATCACAAATCTGGTTCAGCTCTGAGTCTCTGCCGTCACATAAATACATATATCACACAACCCCCCTTATCTACAGTGCTCTTAGGATTGCACTCAACATCGCAACATCCACATTAGGAATTCTGCAACAGCCAGAATGCTCCTAAGAGACAAATGTCTCTTGCTGGCATTGTTCCAAAACATGTAAGTGTGTTGGGATCTTGAACGGAACCCGGACGTTATTGCGTGCCATTTCCTCCAACAGTGCTGTGGGGCGGGGGACATGATGATGGCTACTTACATTGATCTCTGTGATTGCAATGTCAACGACGCTACCAACAACAATTAAGGCATCAAACGTGTTCCATGCATCGGCGAAATAGTGCTGTGAACGCCAGCCCCGGGACCCAATGAAGCAGGGTGAGAAGAGGGACAGAGGACAGAGACACAGAGAGAAAGAGAAGGATAGATAAATGTGAAAATACAGATGAGAGCTGAAAATAAAGGCATCTGAGTGGCACTGTGTCTGTGAGAACACGGAACGCGTTACATAGGCCGGCTTACTGGGTACTAAGAAAGCAGCAGAAGAAGTTCTGACTAGGTTCCATTCCTTACAACTTTACACAATACATGTATCTATGAATATATATACATATATATATATATATTAT
>JACXGK010002747.1:17445-31080 GCA_016801125.1 Novumbra hubbsi
ACAGAACAGGCCAATGAGTGGTCAGCCCTGAGGATCCACAGAACAGGCCAATGAGTGGTCAGCCCTGAGGATCCACAGAACAGGTCAATGAGTGGTCAGCCCTGAGGATCCACAGAACAGGCCAATGAGTGGTCAGCCCTGAGGATCCACAGAACAGGCCAATGAGTGGTCAGCCCTGAGGATCCACAGAACAGGCCAATGAGTGGTCAGCCCTGAGGATCCACAGAACAGGTCAGACAGCCACCAGAACTGGAATTAGGACCAGATAGCAGAGGAGAAGACAGGGAGGAGGAGAGGAGGCAGGTAGGAGGGCGGGTCTGTGGCAATACTCACATCTACCTGACTGAGAATGATGTCTACTACGCTGCCAATCACCACCAGGGCATCGAAGACGTTCCAGGCATCCCCGAAATACCACTTCAGGCCCAGGTACAGAGCCCAGCACAGGGGGAGGGAGAGGTGGGACGGGGGGGTGGGGGTAGGGTCAGCGGAGGGGGTTTGGGGGGGGTGTTAAGGTAAATATCACAGGGGGAAATACTTGGCAGACGGGTGGAGAGACACGGGTGAGAAGGGGTGAGATAACTGGCCAAGCGTGCAAGCTGAGGGGCGAACTGCCCAACGGACTCACCCTGGGCTTGAAGGCAATGAGCTTGAGGATCATTTCCACGGTGAAGACGCCAGTGAAGACCATGTTCAGGATGTCCATAGCATAGTTAAACACGTGTGACTGGCCATAGTGCTACACGGAGAGAGAGACGGAGGATGAGCGGAAAGACGGACGATGAGGAGGACAAAAAGGAGAAAGAGAGAGAGAGAGAGAGCTACAGAAGGGACTCACCTGAATGGCAAGACACAGCGTGTTGAGGATGATGAGGACGAACATGACGTACTCGAATCCTGTGGAGTTCACCACGTACCAGAACTTGTACTGGTAGGGGTTTTTGGGGATGTACCTCCTCAGCGGACGAGCCTTCAGGGCGTACTCCACACACTGGCGCTTGAGAGACAGCGCAGGGTTAAACACGGCGTGCATGCCGACCCACGCCAGGGGGGGGGGGGGGGGGGGGGGGGGGGGGGGGGGGGGGGGGGGGGGGGGGGGGGGGGGGGGGGGGGGGGGGGGGGGGGGGGGGGGACGGGGGGGGGAATGCACAGCAGCACACTGACCTGGTTCTTGTCCAGCTCACAGTTCTTGTACTCTTTCTCTCCCTGCTCCTGGAAGGTGACGATGACAAAGCCCACGAAGATGTTCATCATGAAGAAGGCGATGATGATGATGTAGATGATGAAGAAGATGGAGATCTCCACACGGTAGTTGTAGATGGGCCCCAGATTCTCCCGGTTGGAGTCAATGGCCTTGTACAGCAATCTGAGGCACACGGACGCAGGCGAGCACGTCAGTGATACGCTTTGACCACGTGCGTGTGTCAGAACATGCATAGTGTGTGTGCATACGTGTCTGGTGAGTGTGCAACAGTGAGAGGCTCTTACGCAGGCCAGCCTTCAAACGTAGAGACCGTGAACAGGGCCATCATGGCCGTTAGCACGTTGTCAAAGTTGAAGTCGCTGTTGTACCAGATTCTCTCTCTGACCGCAGGCAACGCCGTGTCTCCGTCCTTATACAGGATGTAGGTCCCCCTACGGGACCGAGAGGATAACATATTATTCTTATTGTCTGTTTAAGAGATGAACATACAGATATACAATTGCGCAACACAACAGGCGTTTTGCATTCAGGGTCAGGAAACAGTTAGCGGTTGAACTCACTTGCATTCCTGCGGGCTGGACTTGGCCTCGTCGGTGCAGCGATAGAATTTGCCCTGAGCAAGAGAACGGAACATTAACGGCTGCCGTTGGACCACGATAACACACAGTGCTGTGCGCGTCACACACTGGCCCACCTTAAAGAGCTGCACTCCGATGCAGGCGAACATGAACTGCAGAAGGGTGGTGACGATCATGATGTTACCGATGGTCCTGATGGCCACAAATACACACTGGACCACGTGCTGCAGGGTCAGAGGTCAAAACAGAAAAGAAGGGGAGAGCACAAGGTTGAGGGTTAACGTGATGATTCATATCAAGGTCAGTAGTCCCTTCAGCAACAACAAGGGACGGTAGAGGGGTGTTAAAGAGTTGCTAGACTTGGGCCTGTGGTTCACCTTGAGGCCCTTGGCTCTGTTGATGGCCCTCAGGGGCCGCAGAACCCTCAACACACGCAGGATCTTCACCACCGAGATGGCCGACGACCTGGATGCCAGACACACTCAGTTACTGACACAGTTCTGATTGGTCTGCTGCTTGACTGACGGTTGAATGTATCCATTGGCTGACTGATTACATACTGAATGCCAAAAGACACCAGGGAGACTCCCACCACCAGAAGATCTAGAAGGTTGAAATAGTTCCTGCAGAAGGCACCTTTATGGAGGAACGCGCCAAATGCTGTCATCTAATGAGACAAAAGAAAGTGGCATAAGAATGACTAATTTCCCATTCAGGACTATCTCATACCACACACAACAACGGTAGTTATCAGGTGAACTACAAAAGTATTTGGACAGATTGGCTCTGTATTCTAGCAAATCCGATTTGGGAATGATCCAATGTGGTATTTTCATGTATATTGTTTTTTTGTTTTTGCATCTTTTTAGAATGCACAAGAGAGCTGTCACTGTCTAGTCTTGATTCTAGGCTCCACATCTGGAGTCTGTCAACATGAGTACCAAACACGTTCTCAAAACGACCATATCCAGAAAAGCACACCAGCAGAAGCTCAGAAGGTATACCAGAAATGACAAACCACAAGTAAGCTTTAAGAACACAATGCCCAGGTTAGTAGAAAGCACCTAAACAGCCTGTTCAGTAACAAAGTGTTATGGAGAGATGCTGATGGATTGGATGGACCTGCAACAAGTTTATGTGAAATGTGGGCAGAAACGGAACTACGCATGAAAGTAAACCACCTTATCTGAGAGATGTTGATGAAGTAGTGTTACGGCTGGGGCAAGTATTATAAGTCTGCAACTGTCTGTAATGATGTGATTGCTGATGGTGGCAGTAGGATGAATTCCAAAGTGTGCAGAGAATCCTGTGCGTTCAAAAACAACCAAATGCCTCTAAACATATTGGACTGTGCTTCTTGATGCTGGCCAATGACAACCAAACTGCCTTAGCTACCAACGAGATGTCCAGGGCCAAAACGTGTAACGTCAATCACCCAACCTGAATACATCTTTAGACAAGCCTGAAAGCAGATAGTCCCAGAAACAATCAGGAATTAATGGATACGGTGAAGGCCAAACATAGAATATCCATTGTATTTGGATGTCTATGGGTCACAGACTTCCGGCAGCCATATTATGCAGAAGATATGCACAAACAATTACTACTTAATTGATCACAGTGTTAATCCGTCCAAATACTTTTGGGACCCTTACAGGGGGATGTACAAAACTGCTGTCAATTCTTAATCGATTATCTGATACCGATGAAAGATCCCAGCGATTAAAGGTCACAGTTTAAACTTAAAACCCATAGTCATTACCAATCCAAAGTGCTTGAACATAGAGCCCAAACAAATGGGTTTCAATGTACAAACTCTTGTAAACAATCGTATCTGGAGAGATGATCTTTCTCTGAGTGGGCAGAAACAAACACACCAGCCCAAATGGATACAAGTCCTCATTTCACTACTCTGATTGTACTCAATTTCACTAAAAACATAGATACAACAACAACAAAAGCACTGCACAAAAAACATCTTTCCACCAACATGCATGCATGCGAAATGATCATCACTTCGCCACAAGTCCTCAAAAGTATAGTACAATGTGTACACTTACACACGCACATACACACAAAGACACAAACACCAACAAAAACACACGCACACAGACATTGACTTTTAAAACCTTGACAAATGAAAACTGTTCAGAAATTGGACACATTATTTCAGATATAAGTGTATACTATTAATTTCCTGTGAATATAAGAACAAATATAGCTTAAAACCCTTTCCATTAATTAAACTCTTGGTTGTCATTGGCACTGGGATAAAACAAAAAACATGAAATTTGCATCAGGGCAGAGCAAGTGTTTAAAACCTCCAAAGCAGGAGTTTGAATAGAGTATTTCCAGTTAACTTAATTCACGTTTTTCATAGATTCGTTCACGTTTCATGGAAATAATCAAGGGTTGAATGTCAAATGGCGTATAAATACCAAAACAAGCATGTGACCATTATGATGATGCAGACATGGGCCTACACAAGAAGCAAAGGAAACACACAAGTGGAGCTGAGCGGCTGAAGTTGACGTCCCGGGAAGAACGTCCAAGTTCCCTAATCTTCTTGCTAGATCTGCTCATGTTTTTAGTTGATGCTAAACTCACAATGTCAAGGGAGCTTTTGAGTGAAACAAATACAGAACTATATAGGCAGAATCTTTTTGGTATAGACTCAACGTGGTGACATTTTTTTCTGTACATAATAACAGAGAGGTTGACAATTTGTTATGACTGACCCATGCAACACTAAAGAATAGCATATGGTATTTTGCACGTCGCTTGACTCCAAAAGGGTTAAATGCAACTCAGTCACTGAACAAACCCATATGATATCTACTGAGCTGCAGGTCTGTGGATGAAAGAGGTTCAGTGGTTTTGAGTCGGCTGACAGACAGACAGAAACGAATAATGTGCCATTTAAGAACAGGCGACATATAGCAGACGGGGAGGTGATGCAAGGCTATGGTTGTCATGGAAACCAGGTTACCTTCAACAGGATCTCAAAGGTAAATATACTAGTGAAGACATAATCTGCATAGCCTAGGATCTGGAAAGCAACGAGAAGGTTGATGTATTACTATACAAGCCCTACAGCGTAGCACACACACCAAGGAGGAGAACATTTACCTTCAACAGGATCTCAACAGTAAAGATTGCCGTGAAAGCATAGTCAAAATAACCAAGTATCTGCAAAAGGCAATGTGAGAGTTTAACAGGAGTTCAAGGCATCGACACATGACATTAACATCTTGAGAATGCATCAACCTAAACAGTCTTAAACTGTTACCAAAATATCCATACAATAACCGTGGCATTTAAGGAAATGTTGTATAGGAGTTTTTAGTTTACGATGACATTTTTAACATACATATTCCATGCCACTGTCAAACATGATTACAGCAACGCTATCACTGTAAAAGGCTGAAAATATACACACAATGTTGCGTGCGGAGAAGTTTCTTATGGGGTCCTCAGCAGCTAAAGACACTGAGCTGAGCATGATGAAGACCAGGATGAGGTTGGTAAAGATGTGGTGGTTGATCAGCTTGTGGCAGGCCACCCTGACCCTGAGGAGGAAAGCCCGGAAACAACCCATTATTTGCTAGTGTGTGAGGGCCTGTTTCCCCTCCCATGTTTCGCGCTGAGGCCTCCTCACGGATTAGTGCTGCTGAAGATGAAGAATGCGCTGCCCTCAGGGATGGGCGGAGTCTTCTCCTTGATACTAAAGTTAGACAGCCTTTGGGGGCGTGGCCCAGGTGGAACCTCCGGCAGCTGGTCATCGGCATCCTCGTCATCATCCCCAACTGACGGGACCCAGGATCCGAAAGAAAGTGGTGTCAGAGCTGGGAATCTTGGGCTCTACCACTAGCCCACTGGCATCAGAACAAACAAGGTTACCTGGCTTAGGATAAGGCTCCTTCTCCACTTCATCTTCTAGTGGAACCTAGAAATGTCAGCTTATGTCAGGTCTGTCGTGTCAGCAATGTATCAGTACTTTTCTGCATGTCAAAAGGTTGTATTTAATTGTGTCCCTAAATGTGGGACACCATTGCTCATACTTGATGAAATGTAAACTTAAATAAAATCCCACGATTACCTTTGTCTGCTCATTGTTTTCTATCCTCTGACTATCTAAAATCTTGAACTAAAAGTCAGCCTCTGATTACCTTGATGTCTCCATCTTGGCCCTCGGGTTTCAGCTCTTCTGTTTTCTCTGTGTCACTTCTGTCAAACAAAAGACAACATCCAGGTCAGGAGAGAAAACAAAACGACACCACCTCCTCCTGTCTTGCACTCAGGGTCAGCATTACCTGGAACTTTTCTTCCTCTCCTTCTCTTCCTCTTCCTCCTTATGGGCAGTGTTTAGGCTCTCTGCATCAGCCAGATTGTCAACAGCGATGGCCAAGAAGACGTTCAGCAGAATGTCTGATTACACACAGGACTTAAGGACCACTTAGATACAATACAACACCTCAGGTGTCAGACTTAAAGACCACTCAGTTGATCATAACACCTCAGGTTTCAGACTTAAAGACCACTCAGTTAATCATAACACCTCAGGTTTCAGATTTGTGGACAACTGAAATAATCATAACACCTCAGGTGTCATATTTAATGACAACTAAGATAAAAAAACAACACAACATCTTAGTCTAGGACTAACAAAAAAATCAAGACCAATAGAAAACGCCATTGCACTTGTTGTTTTAGTCCTAGACTAGTCTTAATTCATGTCTGTGAAACCGGCCTTTTTCAGTGTAAAGACACTATTATTCATTCTTGTTCCAATGTGTGCAGGCTTTTGTTCCAGCACAGAACTAATTCAAGTGTTGTTGAACAGGATACAGTTTCCACAGACAAAAAGGATGATGAAGTAGACACAAACGACCATGCCTGAGGAGAATGGTCCACCATACGCCATGATGCCGTCATACATTACAGCGTTCCAGTCCTCCCCTGTCAGGATCTGTGTCGGATATCCCGGCAACATCCCAAAGTTAGCACCGCGTCATCAACACATTATTTTGACACTAATTCAAGTAATCCTAACGTTTTCACATAACTTGCACTGCAACTTTATTGCAAGTTGTCATCATCGCGACACTAACACGTCTACGATCCTTGCGAGCCAATCCAGCGACGGGCAAAAGAGGCCCGTACCTGAAACACCGTGAGCAGCGCCTGGGGGAAGTTGTCGAAGGTGCTCCTCTTGGTAATCGTCTCGTCGAAGTTGAACTTCCCTCCAAACAGCTGCATGCCCAGCAGCGAGAAGATGATGATGAAAAGGAACAGCAGGAGAAGCAGGGAGGCGATGGACTTCATGGAGTTGAGCAGCGACGCCACCAGGTTGCTGAGAGACGCCCAGTGGCTGCGAGGGAGAGAGAGGGGGGGAGGGGGGTCAAGGGGTCGTGACCGCCACGTCCGTGTCCGGACTCTCTCCAGGTCTCCTTAAGTCTCACCGAGTGACCTTGAAGATCCGCAGTAGACGGACACAGCGGAACACGGAGATGCCCAGGGGAGACATGATGGCCAGCTCCACCAGGATGGTCTCCACAATGCCTCCGCAGACAACGAAGCAGTCGAAGCGGTTGAAGAGGGACACAAAGTAGGCCTGCAGGCCCAGGCTGTACACCTTCACCAGCATCTCACACGTGAACAAAGCCAGCAAGACCTTGTTGGCCACGTCTGTGGGGGCAGCAAGCGGAAATCAGGACCAGGCCTTATAACACGACGCGGTCCAGTTGTGAAGACCGCCGCTATGGGGGACCTGGTTTGACGTCTTATGGTGTAGGTGTGCGCTATAAATACAGTGTCCGTTTTCTCCAAATCTTTACGTCTGAGGTTAACCCTGAAGGGTGTCATAGTCTACAAACACTACAGATGTAAGATTTAAGGGGAACTAGATGGTGTATTTGTATCGTAACAGGACAACGTAAGGTACACATGATTCTCAGGGTGCGGGAATGGAAAGGGCCCTGTTCCGGCCTTCAACCCACCCTGAACTTCCGTGAGCCAGTCAGGCTGGTTGTAGTGCTCCGAGGAGATGGTGAGCGTGTTGAGAAACACCAGTATTATGACCAGCCAATAAAAAGACACAGACTTCACAGCAGCGCGGCACTTCCGGCGGCAGAACCTGTTCCAGCGACGCCATCGCCTACTGCACCACACAAGAGACCACGTCACATGGAGGCCGGAACCAGGAAGTTGTGTTCTGCATTGCTTCATCAACACACCACTTTTTACAAAGGTTCATTGAGAACTGTGAAGAAATCGTGCTTGTTAGACAGAAGATCTCAGTCAATCGCTAGGTCACGGACTAAACAAACGGCAGACATGGTGAAGGTGATGATGTGGACGACATGGGCAGGATGGCAAGGACGGATCAAGAGGGACAGAGTGAGTGAGTGTGTGTGTGTGTGGGGGGGGGGGATTTGAGTGGGGGAGCGGTTGGCACAAGCAAGTGATAATGAGTCCCACAATGACAGGACCATGCAAAAAAAGAGTCATTACATACAGTCATGGCCAAAGGTATTGGTACCCTCGCACTTTATTCTCAATAATGCACCATTTGAAAACTCTACCAAATATATTGCTCTGGTTTGCAGTTCAAATAATTTACTATAACTTCTCAGTGTACTTATTCTTAGCTCCACAGGAAATCCTAAAATGTCCAGAAATGAGTTGATTCTCCTTTACTTAGAAATTGAATGAATCCGCGGTTGTATGTGCCCACAATGACCCAGTATGAATGTAGCAAATGACTGGGGTTTTGTGTCACTGTGTACTGCAATGAGCAAATAATCTGAAACGTATCTGAGTACGTCAGACACAATATTGTAGCCAAGCATGGACAATCTAAAAACGACCAAAATCTTTGCTGCCTCCAGAACTGGGTTTCCTAAACATGCCCTCATGAAATCAGAAGAGTACTAAGAGTACTTGTAGTCAATGTCTAACCAAGCGTCTGAAAGCTGGGTCGCCATCAAAGGTCATCGGTCTACAGTAGCAGGACAATGTCCTCAAACACACCAGACTGTTCTGTAGTGGCCAGCAATGAGTACCGATCTGAATCCTATTGGAAAGGTGGCAAGATCTTGCTGGGATGCACTCTTCACATCAGGGAGATCGGGGGGCATTTGCACAAGACGCGTGGGACAAATTGCCCGTACAAAGGAGCAGGAAGCTTATACGTGCCTATAGGACGTGCTTGGTCACAGTTATTTTGATTCATTTGAAATGAAGTTTAGAGGCTATGTGAGTGATTCCAATAGAGTGCAAGGGTGCTAAAATGTTTGGCCATGGCTGTATACTGTAGTTCTGACATAGAACTGACCTGTACTTTGATTTTGTAATTTTCTGACTGGGAAAATGAAGAATCATATTGTTAATACCCATTTGCATGAATTATGTATTCCAGTAGCTCTTCAAGCCAAATGTCTATTCAAGCAGAAATTAAACTTGACAGACCGGCAAAGACAGACAGGTAGATCGACAGACAGGTAGACAGACAGGTAGACTGACAGACTCACCAGAGGGGTCCACAGCAGTTGGCCTTCTCGTCCTCTCCGTTGGGGTTGTCAGTGTTCACAGACTCTGTCTCGCTAGCAGGCATGCTGGCTGTGACATCACATGAACACAGGAAGCAGGGTGAGGCTCAACAGAACAATGACCTAAAGGGCTTTATGATTGACAGGATTTAGCAATTTGATTGAAATCTGTCAGGATTATGAGATCCTACTGATTCAGTTTAGGGCTCTTTGGAGCCCATAGAGATACAGAGGGATAACAAGTAGTTAACAATTCAGCACCTGAACAGATCTTACTAATTAGTATGTGAACGGGCTAACTATTGTGGCTACTGATCGGGCTTGCAAATGTGATACATGTTGTAGATCTGTGCAGATGCTGTACAAACTGTGTGTTACGTACTAGGGCCAAAACAATCCAGAAATTATATAAAGGATAAATCCAAACCAGGACTCACAGAAACGGAGAAAAAAAACATAGACTGGTAAAAATCAACCAAATTAAAACATGACAATGAATGGCTACAAGGTGAACCCTTTTTGAGAGTGGTGAATGCTTAACATTCTTCCTTTGGCGATTGTTCATTGTTCTATATTTTTTGAATCAATGAACTTTGTGTGTTAGGTTCAAAGGTGGAATCTTAGCATTGTCCCAACACTGTAGCATAACTGCATCCACCTCATTAATATGCCCTCAGCATCTGAACTAACAGCCTTCCATTTTCACATAGTTAGGGATGAGACAAAATGTGCACTGAGAAAGTTAAATGTTGTGATTTGAATGATCTGATCTGTAATAATGGAATGATGCAATAAACAAAAAAAACATTGGACTCAATAGAGAAGTGTAGTTGTATTAAAATGTTAACGTATATTCAGCCCTTGTGCTGTATATTTTATTCTGTTTTGTGTCATGTTTGATGTTAGTGGAAGACAAGCTGCTGCTATTACCAATATAATAAAACAAAATCATAATTAGACAAAATCCTAAATTCTCCCCCTTTTGATTGTTTAAACTGTATTTGTACATTTGAACATTCACATCTACAAGACATACCTGGAGAATTCTGAACTAAAACTTTCAAATGAAAACTTGAGCTGTCTAGAAAATACTGCTTGTGCGACCGATTTTAGAATTGAGTGATTTTATACTTACCTATTCAAAGGAATATATCGGTTATATTCACTTGAATGGGTACGTAACTTTTGACTGTTTCTGTATGTACAAGTACAGTATATAAATACATTCCGGCAAGCAACTATTATATTTTACATACTAATGTTTCATTTAAAAATACACCCACGCACTGCTTGTCATACTTTACCAAAGACCTGGGATAACAGGAGACACTAATCAAACCAAGAGGCTGAATAAATGAAATGAAGAGGACGTTAAGATGAGTGAACACAAAAAAATGGACGAGCGCACATCAAGCCAGAAACAAAGCAAAGGCAAGGAAAAGTGGGTGGACAAACACACATATACACACACGCGCACACTACAAATTACCATGAGTCTCTGTGGACTGGCTGAACCAGCCAAACTTCCCTTTCTTCTTTTCCGTTAGGTCTGCCAGTGTCACCCCTTGGTGTTTTTAAAGCATGCAGTACATGCATTCAGACAGCAGAGGGAGCAGTTTGTCAGTAGAGAACAAAAGGAGGGACTAGAAGACAACAGACATCTACCACAGTTAATCAGAACTAGTTAGGAAGATAGAAACAACACTGAACAAGACACAAGAGACAGAAGAGAAGAGGAGCCAAGAAGAAGGCATGGAACAAAAAGAGTAGAATAAGCAGTTGTCTAATAAAGGGAGGGATGAGTAAGAAGAACATCTATTAGTAAAGCAGCTAGTAGAGTAGGCCCAACAGTTTTAAGGAGAGAGGGTTAGTGCAGTGTGGTTAGCTACACACCAAACATAGACAATTGGCCTTGAGAGAGCCACAGTAAGTGTCTAACACAGAGTTAAACGCTACAAAAATACACAATAACAATGCTTTCAAGTGAAGGCCTAAAACACAAGTGTTACTAGAAAGACAGACGGAAGAACAGATTGATAGATAGATAGATTGATATACAGATAAACAGATTGATAGACAGATTGATAGATAGATTGATAGATTGATAGATTGATAGATAGATAGACAGATAGACAGATAGATAGATAGATAGATAGATAGATAGATAGATAGATAGATAGATAGACAGACTATTAGATAGATAGATGCCAAGCAGAGCAATTGGGAGCTGTTCCAAAAAGACTTAACGTAATTCTTACAGACTAACACAGTCACCTTAAGTCCGAGTTGAGTCACGCTGGACAAGAAAACTCACTCACAAACTGCTGTGTTTAGACTACAGCTACACTGCTAATGTGTACGTCCACCGCCTGAAGTGAAACACTCCTATATGAAGCTAGCATTATTCAGTACATAGTAATATGCACTGTTATTTTTATGAACCAATAGCCAGGTCCATTACACACGATAGGAAACATTACCTGCTGTAGCTACCACGTACAGAACATAAACAAGCACTGTTGAAATGGTAGATGGCTACAGACAGACATTGTCAGGGAGTTGAAAACGGGCTCTTGTACTGTGTGTCCGTGAGTGTGTGTTTGTGGGGGGGACCGAACAATGGCAACGGCCCATTATGTCCCTATTATGTCTGCTAACAATGGCCCAGAGGAGAATGATATTTCAATTGGAGCCAATATCTTTCTCACTCTCTCCGCACACAGAAACATGCACACATGCAGACATTCACTGTAATATCTGTCAACATTATCTGTCCCCACCAATTGTCTCCTGCAAACAGGAAGTGCTGTCTCTTCCCACTACATGCATCATGCATACGTTTAAAGTGGATTGGGATTACTCTACTCTCTTTTCCCCACATAATTCACATCATCACCAGCGTTCCCGTCGACCGTCCCTGGAAATGGGAGGTCTGCGTTTACATGTGGGGATCACTGGACAAATCAAACCAGACGAAGGAAAATGTTGTGTCAGTTTTAGGTTTAGGGTAAAACATGGGGCAGTATTAGAGTTGGGATTGCTTTTTGGTTTTGGCATTACCGGTTAGGTTTAGAATTAGGGTGTGGCAAAAAGGCCAAGTTAATTTTACGCATAAAGGTTACGTTACTGAGGTTAAGGTTAGGGTTGAGATTAGGTTTAGATCTGGGTTAAGGGTCAGGATGGGGATCAGGTTTAGGGCAACAGAGACCATACAGAGACCAACAGATCCAGTATATCTAGCACTGCTCCGACAGCCCAAGATGAAAATCAGGGGAACAATTGTGTTGACCCAAGGCCAGACCCTGAGACATGACATGAACAGCATAACGTGAACCCTGAGCATGCGTTCCAACTGTCACTGTATCATCCCAACAATGTCAGTCCACTCTTTCTGAGCTCCATCTCCAATAGGGAAGATTAGCATGGCGTTCGGTGACTCATTTTTAAGTGGTAATCCCACAGTCAGCCGTGTCAGAGTGTTTAAAACCTCACAGCTGCTCCTGATCAGTAGGCGGACAACATGGGGACCGGTGCCACCAAAGAGGTTTGTGTTGTCGGCCACTTACGGTTCCGTTTGGCCCCCTCCTCGTCCCCCTCCTCGTCATTCTCCGGGTCGATGTCCTCGGCCTGGGTGATCCAGTCCAGGTAGCCCTTCAGGTCCTCCTCCAACTGTTGCTTCTCCCTCAGCTTCTGGAAGTCTCCGCGGGCCTTGGCCTTCTCCCTCTCCTTGGAGAACTCTCTGTGGCCAGAGACGCACACAAACACACACAAGCACAGACCGACACACACATTTTCCTTTAGTCTTGTGTGTGTGTGGGTGTGTCTGTGTGCATGTGTGTGTGTGCGCATACATGCATTTGTTAGCAACTCTTAGATATCTCACCCGCTCAACACTCCCAGAACAAGGTTGAGAACGAAGAAGGAGCCAAAAATGACCAGACTGACAAAATAGACCCAAGGCAGTTCAAACCCCATGGCGTCATTCATCTGAAACAGTAAGTCACAGTTAAAAGACAGGTCAGTCCCGGTTGAGGGAGGACAGTCCATTAATAAACTAAATACACTGCTCCAAAACAATTAAGGGAACACTTAAATCTCACATCGGGTCTCAATGAATGAAATATATTATAGATCAAAATATTTCCAGTACATTGTGTAATTCGTTGATGAATAAAATCTGTAACAATGGTCAATGGAAACCAAAATCACCATCCGATTGAGAGCTAGATTCAAACTCTTACCAAAAATCTTAGTAAACAGTAGAAATCACAGGATGTTCCACATTGCGTGAATTTCACGGCAA
>JACXGK010002747.1:31180-51466 GCA_016801125.1 Novumbra hubbsi
AGTAGTGGTATGGCACACACTAGTAGTGGTATGGCACACACTAGTAGTGGTATGGCACACACTAGTAGTGGTATGGCACACACTAGTAGTGGTATGGCACACACTAGTAGTGGTATGGCACACACTAGTAGTGGTATGGCACACACTAGTAGTGGTATGGCACACACTAGTAGTGGTATGGCACCCACGTGCATGAATGCCTGATGACATGTCAGATGGTGTCCCGGGGATCTCCTCCCAGAACTGGATTAGGGCATCAGTGAGCTCCTGGACAGTCTGTGGCGGTGTTGGTTGCACCCGGTACATAATGTCTCAGAGGTTCTCAATGGGATTCTTGTCTGGGGAACCTGAGGGCCAGTTGATGGCATCAATGCCTTTGTCATCAAGGAACTGCTTACACACACTGGCCACATGAGGCCAAGGCTTGGTCCCAGAGGAGCCCAGGGCCCCTGCACCAGTGTGAGGTGTGATGATGGGTGTGAGACCCTCCCAGGATACGCCTCCCCAGACCATCACTGCCAAGCATCAACATGCTGGAGGATGTTGCAGGCAGCATAACGTTCAACACGGCATCTCCAGACTCTTTCAGGTCTGTCACACGTGTTCAGTGTGTGTCCAATGGCGGACCTGCCCAATCTGGTGTTCTCTGGTGAATGCCAATCAAGCTGTACGATGCTAGGCTGTGAGCACAGGTCCCATTAGAGGATGTCAGGCCCTCGTGCACATCAGTAGCCTGCTGGAGGTAATTTTGTAGGGCTCTGACAGTGCTCCTCCTGTTCATCCTTGCACAAAGGAACAGATGCCCTTCTATGGCCCTGTCCAACTCTTCTTATGTAACGGCCCATCTCCTGGTATCTCCTCCATGCTCTTGAGACTGTACTAGGAGAAACAGCAAACCATCTGGCGACGGCATGTATGGATGTGTCATCCTGGAGGAGCTGGACTACCTGTGAAACCTGAATGGGCTGCAGGAACTGCCTCATGCCAGTTGTAAAAGGACAATAACAAAACTAGAAAAGAATCATTCGGGAAGAATTAAAAAAGAGAGCAATCGTCTGTGGCCACTCCCTGCTAAATCATTCCCTTTTTGGGGGTTGTCTTGCTGTTGCCTCCAGTGCAGCTGTTGTCACTTTCCTTTGCACCAAAATAGGTGACACTAATTCACAATCACGTATGCTTCCTAATTGGACAGATTGATAACCCTGAAGTGTCATTGACTTGGTGTTATATTGTGACATTTTTTGGAGTAATGTATTTTTGACCATTCAGCTCCTTACAGGAAGTGGCCATTGAATGTTTTGTATTAGGTTTGAAACTGGGAACTGTTCTACCATTGAGGATAACAGGTCCCTGGTGACATTTCCAGTGAAATAGGTTTGTGTGGGTGTAAGCTTTAACTTGAAGTCATTAAACACTGTAGTTTATCCAGTTGCTGCTTTGGATCAAACAAAAGCCTACTTTTGGTAAGGATTGCCCCTCTCAAACCCCCCTCCCCGTCAACTCCAAAGCAGTATGTCCAGTCCGGGGAGCTATCGGAGAAGTAGATGTGTGGGCAGACCATTGATAAAGGGGAGGGGGGGCGGTCATACAACTGCCTTCCTCCTTTCCTTCTCTGTGTTCAGTTCCCACCATCCCTTTCATGTCTGTTGAGTGGCTCGTTCTCTCCTCCACTTGCCTTGTCAAGTTCACCCAGTCTATGGCTTCATTAGCATAGCATTGCCATGGTAACAGATACAAGAACGAGAGGAGAGGACGGTGCTGACAGAGAGGGAGGGTGGGAGAGTCACAGGTTGAGAGAAAGAGAGGAGGGATAGGAGGACAGGAGAGATTTCAGGGACAGGTTTGGAGAGGGGGAGTGAGAAAGAGAGGAAGAGATGGTCAGACAGAGGAAAAAGAGGGGAGTATTTCTATGGGTTCATGAAGGCTCTACAGGTTGTTAGCTTTTAAAGAAGAGCTATCTTTGTCGAAACCTCTGCGTTGCTGCGAGTAGACGTCGCTAACAAGATGCTAATTGCACAACTAGCCGGTCGCTGGTTAGAGCGTGGTTCATGAAGCAGCCTCACCCAGTAAAGAACGTCCGTCCAGCCTTCCATGGTGATACATTGGAAGACAGTGAGCATGGCAAACAGGAAATTGTCAAAGTTGGTGATGCCACCGTTGGGGCCGTGCCATCCCTCCCTACACACCGTCCCGTTCATCGTACACTGACGCCCATGGCCCGACACAGCACACGGAACCGGCTCCTCCTCAGCCAGAATGCCTATGGGTCATAGACAGACAAGCAGAGATATTTCATGAGGGACCCGGGCCTAGAAGAAGAGGTTGATGAGACGTCTGATCGAGCTTGTAACTGGAATCTTGGCAGTGCAAACAGTGAGTTCTTATCCGGGGGGGGATCAGGCCTGCTATTGTTTCATGGGTGCCATGCTACGGATCCGTATGTGCCGTCCTACGGACGCAGGCCCTCACCGGTGCCCACCAGGTAGCAGGTGGCGTGCATCTTGCCGATGAAGAGTTCCAGGCCGATGATGGCGTAGATGATGATGACGAAGAGGACGAGCAGAGCGATGTGTAGCAGGGGGACCATGGCTTTGATGATGGAGTTCAACACCACCTGTAAGCCTGGGGACACAGAGACAAAAGGGTGGGACACACACACACACACACAAACACACACACGCCGACAGAAGCAGACCCATTTCACAGAGCAATCGCCGAAGCAGGGCCCATGGATTGGGTTCAGACGAAGCAGAGGCGTCACGGGAGACGACCACATACTGACATACGCGTCTCTAGCTTTGCGTGCTCATTGGACGTCCCGGAGCCACGGCAACTCACTGGGTACTCCTGAGACAAGGCGGAGGGGGCGGAGCACCCGGAACGCTCGGAGGGCTTTGACGTCGAAACCTCCAGGCTTGCCCCCCTGGCCCCCGGCGTCCCCCTCTTTGGTAATCACCTCCAGGACCACACTGAACAGCCTGGGGGGCACAGCATGCACATTGGGATCGCATCGCTCGTAGATCACCATAAAGGGTTACAAATGTTTGCCATTCGCGCCACACTCTTGCCTCGAACGCTGCTTGAATTCCGGAACGTTCCAATATAATAACTCGCCATGTTTCGTGTTTTTGCTTATTTTTATCTGGGTTTGAAACTGATATGTTCACCGTGCCAAAACTAGCTGCTTTCAATTCAAATGAGTTAAGAGGAATAGTGAGCGTGAGACCTCTTTCACACACACACACACACACAGTGAAGATAACATCATTGTAAAATAACAAGTCCTTTCTTAGCCACCCGCTCTAAATTTATCTTAGTTATCTTTTCTGGAACAAATTGTAGCATGTCTATGTGGTTTATTTGTGTGTACAGATGTGTGTGTGTTTGTGTCGGTGAGTATGTCTGTCTTGCACACCTGCCCCCTGCATCCCAGAGACTCTTCATTGCCTACATGCTCTACTTCTTCATGTATGTGTGTTCATGTGTGTGTGTGTGTCTGTATGTGTGAGTGAATGTAAATAATTTCATCAAAATGTACAAATGACATTGCACCTAAGGGATGTTACATCTTTACAGGGTTGATAGATTCATAAACCAGTGTAGTACTTCATGCAATTGTTTAACCACAATAAATAGAATTGAAATATCTCAAATCTAAAACGTTTTTTGGGCTGTTCGTGTGGTAGAGACATTTGAATAACCTTTTTTGGATCTAGGTAGAATATGTTTCCGGTCCGTGTACTGTGGAACCCCTCCAATAGACCACAACACTGGAACTCCAAACCAAAACAAGTCTGGGGCAGGAGGTGGCACTGTTTCCACAAATGGATCCCAGCTTTGAAAATTGTAATCAGAAGTAGTCCTGACCTCCTGACCCTAATCCTACAACTTTGTGTGGGAAACAGGATCTGTGCTAACTCCCAGAGCTACTATTACGTATATGCAGATGTCGATGTGTGCAATTGTGTGTGTGTGTGTGTGTGTAGGCGTGTGTTTTGCGTGTACGTGCGTGTGTCTGTGAGATGCATGACTGTCTAGAGAGCCTTTGATTCTACAGTACAAGGAACATGTACTCACCCTACAATGACAATGACAAAATCCAGCATGTTCCAGCCGTTCCTCACGTAGGAGTTCTGGTGCATTACTAAACCATATGCTATGATCTTTAGAAAGGTCTCTATGGTAAAGATGATCAGGAAGGCATATTCTACTGTTTCCTGTTGGAGGGGAACACAAGGAAAAAAGAGAAGAAGTCTGATTGATTAATTCCATTACAAAACAAAAGATATGTTTTACAAGTGAATTATGGTTAGTATTCACTCAATACTCACTCACCCAAAAATAACTCCTACAATTCTGTGACTTGTCAACACAATTATTACAGAGTGCAAGCAAATACACTTTTCCCAAACACTAACCCATAACTACCAGAAAATGTGTCTCATTCGAGCAGCCCAGAGTCAGCATCAGAAAACGGTCATCTCCTGTCGGTTGCGTAATTCAAACGTTACCAGGGTAACAGCATGATATTTTCCCTTAATACCGGTCAGAGAGCCAGTCCCTGTATCTGGCAGAGATGTAATCAACATTCAAGGCCTCCACTATTATTCACTGGCCGGCTTTATTAGTCAATTATCCTCCTAGTTTGTCTCAGCATACTATTTTATATATTTTAGTCTTGAAGCAGACACTGCTATTCAGAGCAACTTACATTTTGTGCATTTATCATAAGGCAATCAATTTAGTAGTAGTGCCCAAATTATTATTAAGTGCTAGTAGGGACTCTTTTGTGAGGTGACGAAAGAATGTGATGAATGGGGAAGAAACCTAACAAATCAAATTCAGCCACCACGCATCCAGTTCAGAAGTGCACAGAAGACATTTCACGCAGCCTTCTCCAAAAGTCTTTCAATAGGCCGGCCAACAGCCCAGTATCACCAAGTGACATCTCAGTGTTGTCAGAGACAGCGCTAAGCTGTTTCACGCTGATAAGAGCCGTGAACACACATTTGAACTGCTCCAGTGAGTGTCCCCTTCCTCACCCCACACGCCCCTGGGTACTTTTATCTGAAATGGCCCCTTTTTGAGCTCTGTCAACAGCTTACAAGCAGACCTTCCCAGTTCCTATTTGATGATCATGCCTGAACAGATGCACTTAGCAGAGCTCTGAAGCTGTGGACACACAAACCGCGTCTGTCGTGATGCTGCTGTTTCCGTCTCATGTGTGTCTGTGTGTGTTGCAGAAGCTGCACCTGAAGAGGAAAGATTGCAGCCGGGTGACAATAGATATGCAAGGTGTGTCATCAGTAAGAACGGAGGGATCAGTATCTCTCCTGTAGGCACCGCCCAACACATGGAGAATCAGGAGGGAGCACATTTGCAGCCAGCCAGTGGAACTACTGAGCCTGAGATGATTAAACCAGATCCATGATAAACTACTGCACTGCTATAAATGGGTACTTAAACACAACAGGCAGAAGTGCACCTATGGCAAACAACTTGATTTGCCAGGATATTGTAAACAAAAAAAAAATAGAAAATACAACTTTATGGCAACATGCCTGAGAGTTGTGTTGTGAGCTTACAAAGCATTTAAAATAAAATCCAAGAGTTATGGGAAAGAGCCATGTTGTGATGAAGTAATGCCATAGTTTGAACCCTTCTCCCGTGTAGGAGTTTCTCTACAAAACACCTGTGCAAGTGTCAACTAACACTTGTAAATCCAAAGCATCATTGTCATCACACTCGTCAATGGGAAATCATTGGAAGAGTTTCCAACAATGCATCAGAAACCATGCATCTATAGCGACCGCAAGTCAGCCAGATCTACATCAGTGACCCTATGTACACATGTTCTATATGTTACTTGGTGTTACTAGTGCTGCTACTTGGAACATAGCTCTGGAAAAAAAAGAGGAACGTTTTGAGTGATAAACAGAAGGGTTAAATGTATGAGACCGCTGCAAATTGAACCCTTCTATACCTCACTCAAAACTTTCCTTTTCAACTTATTTGGAAGGGAAGGAAAAGGTGCAGTGGCCACTTATTTTCACTGCTGTTTGTGAACAGAATGCATATAAAGCTGACCTTCAGTTCAGGGACAGACACTGTCCTCTAACTGCCACAGAATGATTTATGGATCATTGAGTGACTGTGTTGTAAGGGGTCAACGATGACACTTTCGGCCAAACGTTAAAATGCATTGCCCACTTGACTTGACTGTATTCAAGGAGTCTGGGATGAACTGTACAATTAATGTATGACTTATATATTTTCTGAAAAGACTTATCAAAGACTCTGCACATGTGTCCTGTCTCCTGGCCAGCACATAACAGAAATTCTACTTCAGTATACCATAGTAACATCTAAAAACACTGCAGCAGTAAACTTTGTGTGAACCAACGTGTGTCTTTTGGCCATATCTCTATAGCTTTAGGCAGAATGCTTTCTTTGAGGAATGGAACTTCTATGGAGGATTTAAAAGAGACAATCAAATTAAGAGAACTCAGCAGAATGTGCACGAGACAAGAACCAGACCCCAGTCAAAGGAATGCTTTATTAACTTATGCGCTAAGTACTAATAGATCCACTAATCAAGTGGGTTAATACACTGCATGCTACCTCCTTTTGTGTTAGGAACACTACACCCAGACTGGTATTATGGGTTTGCAGTGCTGTAGTCAAGTTACTCACTAAATATATTTCCAAAGGTGCTTTTGACATAAAATTTTCACCAGATGTTAGTAACAACCTAAGTAATCCATACATACAAAAAAACTAAAAGATTTGTTTTGGTTTCTTTGTCTGTATGGATTACTTGGGTTGTTACCAAGATCCAGTGAAAATGTCATGTCAATAGCACTTTTGGAAATATATTTACTGAGAAAAATGGTGACGTGTTCAATACTTATTTCACCTGCTGTATATGTGTAAACATGTAGCAGAGAAATGCAGGTTTTTGTTTTGTTTTAATGATGATTTAAAAAAGTACAGAGCATTACTCAACTACCCCACTCAGCTTCAGATAAAGCTATCTAAATGAAACCAAATCACTCAAATTGAATCTCCAGTTCTCACATACAATATGATTTTGTGATGTGGTTTATTTTTAAAAGCATGCTGATCAACAAAGAAATGAAAATGAACTGCACTGGATAAGCATCTGTACAAACATCCTCCAGGACAATGTTCTTTATCTTGGTTGTTGTTTATCAGTGCTTGTCTTTGATAGTGAAGGAGAGAGCTCTCCTAATGTACCGCTTACCCAGTACTGAAGAGACACGCAGACAATAAATATCTCTCTCTAACTGTGTCAATGTTACTCTCTCTACTTCTCTCTGTTGGAGAGATGGGAAGAGATAAACGTCAGTCAACGAGAGACGGAGGAGGGGAAACTCTGGAGGAGGAAGAGCAGTAGCGAGAGACCGTGTGCTCCTCTCTTTGCTGTAATCCCGTCTGTCTCCCACTTTCTCCGGCTCAGCCCCCGAGGCCTGAGCTGCTCTGATCAGTCATCGCAGTCCAGCCAAAAGAATCAATCCCTCGGCATGACAGATTTAAACACGCGGATTGACGCCTGTCTTTAGTCTGCAGAGGAATATGGCGTGAAGGCCCGTATGAGCGGATCCCGGAAAATGTGTCCAAGTTCGGGTTGAGTTTTAAATTAAATCTACCCAGGTAGTGAATAGAAATCAAATTTAGGAATTTCAAACACAAATGTATTCTAATTCTGACAGGTGTGGGTTTTGTTTTAAGTCAGGAAAGCCTGAAAGTGTCTTGGCTACCCTGGTAAACTGGGAGTATGGGCTGGAGATGGCATGCGTCTTAGCATTACTACATGTAAAACAACATTGTTTTCAGTCCTGTGGTAGCCTGGAGGAAGTGACTCTTTTAAGAATTTTAAGAAGAGTAGATGGCTACAAATTGAGGCCACTGTTTATCCAGGCATTCATGTGAAGCCATCAATTAGACATTCTTTATTTCTGTTGTCCTTCTGTCCTTATTGCTTGACTGAGAGGCAAACTAGGCTTGTGTTAGCATTAGCCTGAGGTATAGACCATGAGTCAGCAATGCTTAGCCACAGCTTCATTGGCTTAGAGGAGCCACACCAATGTGAATACACAAACATATACGCACACAGACAAACACACACAATAACAGGTAAGTGTGCCAAGACATGTATAAAAAACCTACATTCATGCATTACATGGGCAGCATTGCAGAGATAGAGAGGCAAGACGCGTTCATAAGGTCACACAGTAACTGCCCATGTGAATTAGTTTACTTCACTTTGACATTGTTATCAAACTTCCTATTTATTTCCAATTTTTCAAACGTATATTGCGACTTCATTTGAAATAAAATTAACTGGTGAAATCAGATAGGTATAAACATTTTCAGATTGGTGTTGTTTGGGAAGACATTAAATTAAAAAGCCAGTTAGGTGTACCAAAAGTATTGGTCAATATGTATATGTATGAATATTAAAAAAGTATTGAAAAAGAGTGAAAGGGTCAGGTAACTGGTTGTGTTGTTCTAATAACATTTAAATCGATGTAACATTTACTGAAACAGTGTACAAAAAAAGTCATTTTAATATAAGAAATATTTCATAATATATCTGCAGTTATAGTGGAATTATTTCACAACATTCACTTACCAGATATTATATCTAACAAGTATGTTTTGCTTGTGTTATAATACAAAAGTGCATCCTAAAATGCAGAATTTGTCATTACCAAAAGTGCATGAACAAACTATATATAAAAAGCAGTGCTCTACCTCACTTGGCTTTTCTAAAACACCAGGTAATCTCTCCTCAAACAACAATTGCAGACAACAGAATATGAAATCACCCTCTTTCTGGTTGCTTACATTTGACACATTTCCATTTGTGGAAGGAAGAAAACCAGTGTAAGGATGGCTGCTGTGAGAAAAGACAAGGCAACCAAAGAGGATGACTAACCCCCAAACCCTCTTCAAAGGTCCGCTGTGCATTCTGGCCATGTTTGAGGATTCTGTACTAGACTTCCTGGTTAAGAGAGCAGCACGATAAAAACCAAAACTGCATAATTTAGGAAGACACACATCTCTACATCAGTTCTCCTGAATCCACTGGCGATGTGTCAGCACGTCAAAGACCAGTAAAAACTATGGCTTCCTAGTCACTGATTAAAACTAAATCTGGACTAAAAGCTCTATGAAAAATCTCCATGGGAATTTCATTTTAGTTGTGGATTACGCCTAATCTATGTACAGTAAAATGCCCCATAGATTAGACCCACTCTCTTTAAATCCATATTAAAATGGTTCTAATTGTCCAGAAGAAATTCTGTCATAATTTGGTTTATAATGAACCGAATGTGAAACTTGGCTGTTCAGGTAACAACATATTATCTCAATGTCCTATTTGCTAATCTGACAGAGGATCATTCAAGTGAGAATTCCACTGGGAGCTTCCGGTAAATCAAGCCAAAATACACAGCATATGCTACAGTTTGCTTCCTCCATCTGCTCTATAATGTACTGACTGTAGGCAAATCAACACAGTATAACTCAAGAATAACTAAATGTCCCTTTCTTGCACATTGCACTTTGTTACTTATAAAGTGAATGTTTCCACATTTATATTTTCTGTGTCATTATTATTTTTACCTAATGCTAATTCCATAGCATCAAACCAAATTCATTCTATGGGTAAACCTACTTGGTTATAAAGCTGATTCTGATTAAATAAAACGATTGTCATGATTAAATGCCAAATGGGAGGGGGGGGGGTTATGACTTAAATGACAATAACGTTATACTACACCAGTAAATACCTTGTTATGTAGCCTACAATACAGTATTTTTATTACTAAATCTAGCTGATGCGGATTCAGCTTTGATTTAATAATACTTGCCAGAGTAGCCTGGGCATATAATTAAGAACACAAATGCACAGAATGATGATTATGGTGACATTGTTCATAGTCAAACCTAGGCCAGTATTCTATACAGGATACTATGTATTATGGGGAATTAAAGTTCATTGCTAATGCAAGACCATTCACCCATCACTGTGTTCTTTATAATATGGTGAAATGGACCTCCCTGAAATACAAAACGGATTAAACACAAAGGTAAATGTTCGTGTATAAGGCAGAGTTAGGTATACTGCCTCCTTATCTACGCTCCTCATTATTACCTTCTTCAAGAACATAAAGTCTTTTTTCCCTACTCTTTTTTAGTTCCTACACCCTGTGAATATTTAGGGGCTAAGCAGCAAAGCTGCGAAGCACCTATTGTGTTTGTTCTTTTCATTTTCTTCTGCCATGGGAGTCTATGGCAGCCCATAGACCCTTGTGGTACAAAGTTGAGATTTTTTGGCAGTCTTATTAAGGACATTGCCCTCTATCTTTTCCCCAACGTTCATATCTCTGCCTCACTCACTCTAGCCCCACCAAATGGTCAAAGTTAGACATGCGTTTACCCCCGTAACGTATGACTCGTATGGCCGATTTTTGAAAATCAGGTATCCTTTGATTTTCTTAGGTCAACACTTAATATGCGGTTAATTCGATTTTCCGCCATCTTGGATTTTGTGGACTTTTTTCGCTACTTCTCCTACAATTCTTGTCCAATCTTCCCCAAAATTAGCCAAGATCATCTTCAGACTAAGACGCACATAAATTATCCAACGGATTTTTGATTTTCAAAAATGTTTGTCAAGTACAGCCAATCAAATGCGTCGGCGAGGGCAAAAAACTGTACATGAGAGCATATCTCAGCAACTCTCTGTTTGTCCCATGTTCACCAAACTTTGTGTGAATGGTGGCTAGGAAGCCCATATGAGATAACTCATAAAGGCAAACACAGATTTTAGCCAAACTTGTTGTGTGCCAAGAGAGTATGGTGTAGTTCTACTGGAATGTATATGGAGTTTGTAGTACAAACCATGTGACCGCTACAAGCCGATTACATTAAAGTTGTGATTTAAAGTATTTAGGAATGTCAGATCCTGACCACACTTGGTAAGTATATTGACCTTTAGGCCTCTAACATACTGCAAATGTTTCAGCTTCCTGGGCCATTAGGAGGCGCTACAGTAAATCGTCAAACATTGCTATGTTTAGACACTGATATCTTTAGCTTTGATTTTCCCAGAAACATGCAACTGCTATCACGTGATGCATGGCCAGATGGTGAACAACTTTGCAATTGTCTGTTTTCATTTTAGTTGTTTACAATCTCAACCATCTCGAAATTTGTGAAAAAGCTTAAAAACGTTTCACAGGCCACAGATTATAATATTTTCTCTATAATTTAAAGAGACCACCCCTCAAAGAGGTTATCAGTAGAAATGGTGATATTCAAAATACTTTGCCTGTAACAGCCAATCAAAGGTGACCACACCCCATTGACTGGGCTACACAGTGGCACACACACACACCTTTTTACCCGGGAATAGTGAACTGTCACCTGGGGTTAAGGTTAGGGTTAGATTGGTACTCTGGTCCCCAGGGTGAGTCATCCAATCTTACCCAGGAATAGTGCACTGTATCCTGTGTAAAGATCCATGGAAGTGACCCTGGATCATCCCCAATGACTTGACCACACTCTGCCATTCATGTGACTCGGTATTGGGGCCAGAGTCATTGGACCTCCAGGGTGACTGACCCAAGTCCCACCCAGGAATAGTGCACTGTATCCCGGTTAAAGATCCATGGAAGTTCCCCTGGATCATCCCCAATGACTTGGCCACATTCTGCCACTCATGTGACTTGGTATCAGGGGCCTAGTCACTGGACCTCCAGGGGGACTCACCCAAGTCCTACCCCGGAATAGTGCACTGTATCCCGGGTACCGATTCACAAAAGTTTCCCTGGTTCTTGGCCCCAAACCGGGCCACACTCTGCCCCAGATGTGACTCGGTATTGGGGCCAGAGCAAAATGGACAGCCAGGTTGAATCACCCAACTCTTGCCCGGGAACTTGCCCCCCCTCTGGAACCCAAACCGGGCATGCCTCGGCCTGTCACTCGGTCCATACATTCCCCCAGTTACCCTGCTCTCCCTTGGGCCCCTGGAACCCACTATTAAGCTCCCTACAATGATTAAACTAAGATAGTGACAATTTTAAAATCTCCGGGCACCTGGTAACCCCAGAGCCGATTTTCTAAAAACATCCGAATTACGTACCTCATAAGTGGCCTTTACATTTTTAGCACCAATCTATTGTACTAGCAGTCTTCAACAGACGTTGGACAGATCATGATCCAAACACCCGTCAAGAAAGTACTCTAAAGCATTTTTTATTTCTAAGCATGAATCAATCAAAGTTACATCAAAGGAAAAAAACTCACACTTTAGATTACTTTAGACTCAACTTTGTCCTTATTGAACAGTTAAAGTACAATAAAAACGAAATGCACTAGACATCACTACATTTCTCAAATGCATCAAAACTGTTGTCAAGTGAATTACAATGTCATATCATTGTCTACAGCCACACTTTTCACACGATCAGGTCAATCACCATGTACGAATGTGCTCAATCAATATGTTTTGCTTAGCCCCCACATGACTGCTTGCAGTTCTAATTTTAGTTGTGTTTCTGCATTGTGGCCTTATATTGCGTTCTTCTGTTGTGGACTTGTATTGTGGTCTTGTATTGTGGTCTTATATTGTGGTCTTATATTGCATTCTTCTGTTGTGGACTTGTATTGTGGTCTTGTATTGTGGTCTTATATTGTGGTCTTATATTGTGGTCTTATATTGCGTTCTTCTGTTGTGGTCTTGTATTGTGGTCTTGTATTGTGGTCTTGTATTGTGGTCTTGTATTGTGGTCTTGTATTGTGGTCTTGTATTGTGGTCTTGTATTGTGGTCTTGTATTGTGGTCTTGTATTGTGGTCTTATATTGTGGTCTTATATTGTGGTATTGTATTGTGGTATTGTATTGTGGTATTGTATTGTGGTCTTGTATTGTGGTCTTGTATTGTGGTCTTGTATTGTGGTCTTATATTGTGCTCTTATATTGTGTGTACCTGCTGAATGTCGCTACTTTCTGCTGACCTTCTTGCCAGGTCCCCCTCAAAAAGGAGCTTTTTAACCTCAAGGGTTAAATAAAGGTTTATTAATAAAACGATGCTTACGAAAACAAAGAATGTCTGGGTCCAGCTGGCAAAAAAGCCTGAAAGAAGTCAAATTTGCTTCCACCGAGCATTTTGGGGATGAATCAGAGACGTATAACACCTCAAAACATTACCACCCAAGCATATATTTGAGGCTATGAGTCCTTTTTAGTCCAAACGTTCTAGAACGGTAAACACACGGCCTGCTACCTACTAACGGACACGCATGCGCACGATACACACAAACAGACACACTCTCTGAGGGCCAGCGCTGAGTAGGCATGCTCTGTAGGGACATGGTGCTTAGAGACGTAGCGTGAGGAAGGAGTGAGTGAGCTCCTGCTGGATTAAGCCATGTTCCAGTGCTGTACACCACCTCTGCTAATGCTCACTGGCCCAACAAACAACTGCAAATGAATAGTTTGTGCTCGCAAGCCTCCAGCCTAGTTCACCCATTCACATTATATTCTCACTCTACTGTGAGATAGACGGTAAAGCGAGGCTGGAGCAAAGATAAAGAGAGTTTTTACACTGTATTTGTATATGGGGCACCAACAGGGGTGGGCCAATCAAATTGATTCATGTCATCAGACATGGAGAGATAGCATGTTCAGTACATTCCTCGGTGCTGCCACTGTGGATGTTCAGCATGCAGGGGACCTATCGCCAGGGGAGACGCAGGTCGCTGCATTTTCAGCTCCCCCCCCCCTCACCATTTCTGTGCGTTGGAATCGATCAGTTGGCAGGGTTGGGTGGGCATCCTCACGCATGACCTGCCAGATGCATCAGCTGGGAGCAGTGGCGAAGCAGTGGACATTCCAGTGAGGGTTCATGCCATCAGAGCATCTGACAGTTATCAGAGTGGACAGCCCCAATGCTGTTGGAAGAGCACCGACCACCACCACCCCCACTTTGGACAAACGTGGTGCCTCCCAAGCATAGGATGATGACTATGTGACGTCGTTGTTAGATCACACAGACAGTAGGTCCATGGTGACAAAAATGTTTTTTTGTTGAGCAAGCCTTGTCTCTTTGATCTCTAGCGGCTCCTTGTGGTAGGTCAGGGTGCCTACAAGCTCTATCATGGTACCCAAAAGGTTCCTTGATCAAATCAAGAAAAGGTTAAACGTGATCTGTTGTTCTGCCCTAGAGCAACGCAGGTAATCATAATTGCTCCCTGGTCATTACTATTAAGGATTCTGGTAAAATGTCACCTAGGGTGGTCTAGTGCTCTAAGCGGCTTCCACCTGCACAAATAGACAATTGCAAAATCTCGAACCACTTTCCCATCAAATAAAACCTGAAAGAAAAAACTGAGCGTAACTAAAAGATGCATCAAAATGGATAACAATCAACGCTGAAACCTTGTTCTTCTCCTCACATGCGTAAATGAGGTGTTAACATGTTTAAGCGACAATGTCTCCGCAATTGGAATTTTACTTTCTGTAACAGCATTTTGAGGGGTGGTAACTTAACCCACCTGTGTTCAACAATAACAACTCAGTCTTATTTCTGAACCATGTCTTGGGTGCAGCTTTTCTCCATACATTGGTCAGTGACCGTGATAAGAAGCCTTGTTAGAACTACAGAGGCACAAGCTCTCTGTTTCTCCTTCTTTACGCTGTTTGTACAAGGTCTTGTTTTCAAAATCTACAGCTGATATATTCCACTAAACTAGTACAGTCTGTAATTGAAGTGATTCATTAGTCAGTAACTACAGAGGTATATACAAATACAGCCTTGTGTATTACCATACCTTAAGTGTTAAGTGTTCCGCAGGTAAAATATGCCTGCATATTTAAATATTTGTGCTCAAAGACTTCCTAATTGAAACAACACTACGGTAAAGGGTTATGGAAGATCATGGCAACTGTGTCAAGATTGTGTTTTAAATGAGTGCATGCTTATGAGCGCAGAGGCAATATTTGGTTGTTCTATTTAAATTGTAAATCAATTGTTAAATCATTCAACAGTGCAATTCAATCAGAGCAAACTAGATTAACTGACCACACACACACAGGCACATACACACAAAACCTAAAATACACACATTCTTGTCATGTCATAACTACCAGAAAATCTTACTACAGTTTTTTAATATTTTTCTCATTTAATATTGTATCGTTTTTTTCCATTGTATCTTAATTATTTCCATTGTCACAAATGGAAAAGGAAAATAAGCATTTGGTTGAATGTTCCATACCTTGTGTGGTGGCTTTATGGAGTTATTTTAGATAATTTGTAGGTTTTAGAACTTTTCAGAAAACAGATACACATTGGTGCATCTGCTTATTTTCCCCAGGAAATAGGGCGTTAGGTCAAGGAATGGGCATGTCTGACCATGTGTGTAACATGCTCCAAATATTGACAACGTTCAATGATTTCATGATGTCTTCACTTGACTCTGACATCATGTGACAGGTGTCATGAAGCTGGCTACTTCTAATGTGAATAGTATTTAGAGCAGGGTCTCAAACCGGTTCCACGGAGGGCCGAGTGTCTGCAGGTTTTCACTCTCACCTTGTACTTGATTGATTAATTATGTCACTGATTGGTTAGGTCTACCCTCATCTGGTAATTTAGGTCTGAACCTGGAACCAATTTACAGGAAAAAACTAAAACCTGCAGACACTCGGCCCTCTGTGGAACCGGTGCTGAAGCACATGACTGAGGTTTTGCAAAGGCAACAGTAATCATTCTGGCAATGTGTCGACATGTTAATCTAAGTAATGATTTGTCCATTGGGGTAGCCTCAACAAATGATTATGTGCAACCATGTGTAGCAAAGCACATGGTCCTGTAGGCTTTTAGCAACGTTTGAATTTACATTCTAGTCATTTGAAAGACGACTCTTCTCCAGAATAACTTAAAAAAGAAATTAGGGTTGGGTGCCTTCCTTAAATGTAAAACAATGGATTGATTACATTGCTGGCTTGGCTCGCTCACATCTCTAACCACTACCTAAGTAGATAGTTAGTCTAATTTCCAAAAGCTGTCAGAAATATACACAAAGTTTGCTACTTGCTAGCTAACTAGCAGAGCTAACTACTTGAGAACCCAGATCATTTTTAAATGCTCTGTTACATTCAGCTACCAATCTTGCAAACTAGCAACGTAAATGTCCAGCATACACTAAAAATGCCAGACTAGAGATACAACACAGGGCAAAATACATATATATCAAGTAGACATACAGTGTTACCTCACAGGAAGCGGGCAGGGACTAATCCAGGCACTTATCATGTGGACTACTGAAACTCACTGTTGGGTTCCCTGCATGTGACATCAAACCCCTGTTGTCAACATCCACAAAGACCCTACATCTCTAAGGTCTTTGTTCTACCACCTCTTATATCTTGGGCTTCTCACCTCTACGAGGGCAGCTCCCACTCATCTAATTAAATCTCTGTTTGGTTCATGCTGCAACCGGCTTCCCTTTGAAGCTATCACAGTCCCCGCCCATTTCCAGAAAACATTCAATTACAATAACTCCGCAAAATACATTTTATAAATCTAAACCTTGCTTAGTACACTAGTACATTTTTTTTTTACTAATGTAATACATTTTATCTACTTACTGTGTTTTTTACCACGTGTTTACTGTCATGCACCAATATACCATATACTACTTGGCCATGAAGCTGATTCTGAATCTGACTTCTCAGGATGACACTTTAAACACAATAGACTAAAAGGTATGTTTTCATAAGCACAACCAGGTTAGACCAGACAATCCGCTTTTTGGAGGCAAGTGCCAGCAACAACCTTGACTGGAGATGTATTACGTGCAATGCACAGCCATGGGTTAGTAATTAGATTCTATTGAGCACAGGCCATAATCCGTTATACACTCAGAATATCCACAAGAGATTACAACCATTGTCCGAGTTGTTTTCAATTCAATTCATTAGTTGCAGTTGGAAAATAGAACTGCTGAGTTTAATGAAAAGCTGCTAATTTGTTCTCAAAAGGCTTAAATAAAGATGTTTTTGAATGAACTTGCGTCTGAGTGAGCCCATGTGTATGAGTGTGTGGTCGCGGGTGTGCGTGCTACTGTACATGACCCTTAGGCACCATCACAGCCATTACCCACCGGGGTGATCAGCCCTCATTAGCTCCTCTACAATGGACTTAATGAGTGTAGCAGGAGCCACAACGGTGGGCTGTGGGCTGCAGATGACAGCAGGACATGGTAAAAAGTGACGGCTGAAAAGAGTATCCCCACGTGTTCACCATTAGAACCTCTCCACCTGCCATTTACCTCCTACTCCCAATGCAGGCATGTAAAACTGTAAACTGCAGTTCCAACACTCCTACATGGAATGATCTATGGAAGCTCAGACAATAAGCGAAGGACCTCTTCTGAAGAGAAGGGTTAGGTTTTCTAAAAGCTCCCACACAGACCCATTGTGGTTTGTCAACAAAGCCCCTGTCCTTGGGAGGGACTGAGACAGAGTGGGCAACCGGCATTACAAATCAAACTCTGGTCTCTACCCCCTCGTCAGCTAAGCTCTCCGCACAGAAAACACCTTCACCTAGTCTCTCTGAGCTTTAATGCCATTCACCTAGGAAGCCATACATGCCGTTTGAGCAGTCTTTCCTGACAGGGATGGAGAGAGGTGAGGAAGAAATAGAGGAAGAGCATGCGAGAAAAAACAATACGTATTGTGAGTCTAATTAAAAAATGCTACCCTTCCTCGGGTCCATACAAAACATAAAAAAAAATTAAAATGACAGTACAGAATATACAATAAAAAGACATAACTACATCCAGTATAGTTATATAATCTATTCAATTTAGGTATTGGATGCAAAAAAATACAAGACACAACAAATTATTTTAAATGAATTGCAAACAGAAAAAATTTAATAATTGATTACATAACTACTTTAGAAGCAGGTTTGGGCATAATTACAGTCATGAGTCTATTTAGATTAGATAGTAACACATTTGTACATCTGGACAAAGCATTTTAAGCCCATTCTTATGTAAAATCTTACGAGCACTGTGACCCAGAGAAGCAGCACCATAGCATGATGCTGCCACCACCATGCTACACGGTGGGGATGTTTCTTAGGATGATGTATGGTGTTAAGCTGGTGCCAAAAATAGAGCGTAGCATTATAAAAAAAAAAATTGGCTCTTTTTTTCTCATGAGACCACAGACTATTCTTTAACTTGTTTTCAGAATCTCTTACATGCCTTCTGGCAAACTCTACCCGAGATCTGATTTGAGTGTTTTTCACAAGTCAATGGCTTTGTTTTGACACTCAAAAGTTTGGGGTCACTTAGAAATGTCCTTGTTTTCCATGAAAGTAAATAAAGCAACATTTATTAAAAAAAATGAGTAATTGACAAGGATAGAAAAAAATTCTTTTAATTGAAAACATATTTGTGTCCTTCAAACTTAGCTTTCCACCCAAACTCCTCCATTTACATCAATTACAGCTTGCAGACATTTGGCATTCTAGTTGTCAATTTGTTAAGGTAATCTGAAGAGATTTCCTCCTGAAGCACCTCCCACAAGAGATTTCCTTGCTGAAGCACCTCCCACAAGTTGGATTAGCTTGATGGGCCCTTCTTATGTACCATATACTCAAGCTGATCCCAGAACAGCTGAATGGGGTTGAGATCTGGGTGTTGCAAAATGAAATTATAGCCTTCTTCAATATCAATTTTACTCTGTACAAATCACCCACTTACACAAACAAAGCCTCCCCAGACCATCACATTGCCTCAACAGCAACTTTTCATTTGGTCTGCGTCTCATGAATGTTCTTCTTTGTGAAACAAAACACACCTTAAAACACCTCAAACACCTTAAACGTAGATTCACCTGTCCATAACAATGTTTTCCAATCTTCCTCTGTCCAGTAACTATGTTATTTTGCCCATCTTGATATTTCTTTTTAATTGGCCAGTCTGAGATATAATTTTTTCTTTGCAACTCTGCATAGAAGGCCATAATTCCATCGCCTGTACTCTGTTGACATTGAGAGTGGTGTCATGCGGGTACTATTTAATGAAGCTGCCAGTTGAATACATGTGAAGCATCTGTTTCTCAAACTAGACACGCTAATGTATTTTCCCCTTGCTCTGTTGTGCACTGGACCTCCTACTCCTCTGGCTATTCTGGTTAAAGACAGTTTCCGCAGTTCTATGAAGGGAGTACACTGCATGGTCAAGATCTTCAGTTTCTTGGCAATTTATCACATGGAATACTTTATCACATGGAAAACTTGTATTATCAAACACAACGCGCCATTGAAAGTGATGGTTGCTGATATTGGCCCACTGAACGCCTATGTAAATATTCTATTAAAGCAGATTCCAGCAACAATTGTCATTTACCCACAAAAACAACTTTGTATTTATGTTCAATAGACAAAAATGTGTCATGTAGGAAATGGTATACCATCACTCTTGAGAGAACATTGTTCTTAGTTCTCTTACCACGATAGCCTTGGTGTCTGCCACATTGTGTGTGGGCATGTGGAGTGTGTGGGCATCTCGCAGCAGCCAGCAGACGGAGACATGGCTGCCACACGACACAGCCTTTCGCTGTACAGCTCTGTACGTCACAGTATTGGAGAGTTAGCCTTGTTTCTAAATGCTTGTCACTGGGGTGGTACACACTATGATACTCCTTTGTACAATTAGTTACATGTACAAAACCCTATGCCAGTTCACCAGTCAGATAGTAACTTTCTTCACAGGTACAAAAGCACGCTTGTATTGCCTGCACATGGACAAATGTAATTGTTAAGAATGTACCTCTACCATAGCCTATTCACAGGCACAGAATAAAGAAGGCCCAGACACGGCTTCCAACATGGCTGACCGTGGTTTTCAACAAAATGTACTCATCGTCGCATTTTGTTGCAAACATCAGTGTTTTAAGACAACGAATACCTCAGTCCCCAAGGTTGGTCCAAGCAACTTCTCTTACAGTAATAGAAAATGACATGAAATGAAAACGTTGTCAGGGTTCCACCCTACCTGACTGTTGCTGGCCCGTTGGCTACCTCTGGTGGCCTGTGAGCGATGTGCTCCTCCCTGTCACAAATCACACCGTCACCAAGCACCTGGCCACCTGCGCACACCTGTCCCTCATCACACTGATCACTGGCCTTACTTAGTTCCCCGTTTCCCTTGGCTCAGTGTCAGTTCAAACAAA
>JACXGK010002748.1:0-44922 GCA_016801125.1 Novumbra hubbsi
TGGCCTCAGGTGACGTCCCCGGGGGAGATGGAAGCACAGTTGGCCTCAGGTGACGTCCCCGGGGGAGATGGAAGCACAGTTGGCCTCAGGTGACGTCCCCGGGGGAGATGGAAGCACAGTTGGCCTCAGGTGACGTCCCCGGGGGAGATGGAAGCACAGTTGGCCTCTCACCATGGGGGCCATGTATTAAAGTCCGTATTACTCTGATCCTCTTTCAGAACCGACCGAATGAGCCGGGCGAAGTCTAAAACCTATATGAGGCCTATAGCACATTGTTAGTGTGACCTGACTCCTGCTCCCTTGGCGAGTTAAAAGACCACGACGAAGGGAGCGCAGAAAGCCACCGGGACGACCACAATGCCCTGCTCCTCCTGGGCCATGGAGGGTGCGGCAGGAGGACCCGCTGGTGCTAGCAGGGATGTGAGGAGCACCTGCTTTGATTGACAGTGTCTGTCAGGGGCAATGGACTCAACTTAAACCTTGTCTTTATGAGTTCTATGTAGAGCTGTTGGACTGTGACCCTTCCATCTGTTCTTGCTAATCTGTCCATCATTTGGACTGGGTGTCAGTGGAAAGGCCTCTGTTCAGCTTTCTCTCTCTCTCTTCAGCGTGTAGGTTACAGCGCGGGGTTCAACCTTTTGTCTTGTGGAGGGCCAATATGCGCTGTATCTTACGGTTTGTCTGATTTTCATATGCACATCGTTGTAGACCATTTTAATTACTATTATAACAATGTTTTCAGTCCCCAAAATCATTGAGAAAATGCAATCAGGTATTTCATAGACCCTGAGGATTACATTCCAAAAGATGTAAGAATCGTCCGTTTGGTTTTCTGTTGGATGAATAATAATTAACGATAAGCTCCAATCAATTGTGGTGGTTATTCAAAGATGCAGTGCCTTTTTGAAATCTGCCATTTTGAATGTGTAATATTTTGTTCCTATTTGCCTGGTCTATGAGTAGAATCACTATCCTTGCCATGAGTAGTTTTGATGAAATTGAGCGCATATCAGCACATACATCACAGCTCACGATTTTCAGTGTCCTGTTTTTTACTCAAAACACTACTTATACAATCAGTGGCCATGCAATTACAAATGCACATACTCAGTATGTAACCGAGAATGAATATACATTAACAATATCCCTCAAGACCCCAAATCCCATTCAGTGTAAAAATAACAATACAAATCTATTTCAAAATAAATGCCTGCATGCACTGCAATGATGCAGTGATCTAAGTCCGTGCTTGTAATAACGCTACTGCATTGCAGCCAAGAGTTTAAATCCCCAATTACAGTTGTAGCACACAGGGATTGGGGTAATCTAAAGAGGACAGTACAAATTGGCTAAGCACTGTCTGGGGTGGATGGGTGGGACGTCTGACAGGGCTGCCTTGCTTTGTTGCCCTTTAGTGACTCCTTGTGGTAGGTTGGGTGCCTGCAAGCTCAATAATCGTTTTCCCTGAAAGAATGAGCTCTCTCCTTAAACATAAACCTTTTTCCCCAGTATCATGGACAATTAGGGAATATATCAAAGAAATGTTGACAAACGACCTCTGGAAATGAGATTTAGTGTGGGGAGCTGTTACCTTGTCTCGGAATGATCTACTTTGAATCTAGGACAGGACATAACAACCGCTAAAATGAAGTATACAACTTTCCATTCCAAATAGGAATTACAAAAATGTGTCTTTTCATTTGTATTAAAGTATTGTACTATAGTATTGTACTATATTGAACTATAGTCAGCCACAGATGAATGTCTCGGAGCTGAACAACATCCACCTAGTACCCACCAGATGTCCGGGCAAAGTCTCCCAAAAAACGGCAAGCGCACAGCCTTTAATGTAAAGTTTTCTATTAATTAATCTGTTTTTCTCTCCGAATACCCTTCCCTTCAGCTCTTTTACGTCCAATACTTTTTCTCCAACACACTCGGGGGAAAAGCTCCATTGAAGAACTGAAGTGTCTTAATTAAAGCCCAGAATTACCAGCGCCCTCCACGTTAGCCCGCTTCTTTCTTCCCGAGCAGGAGGAATGGTCCAATCCCCACTTTAAGGTCTCCTTGTGTGCAGCCGCCAATAGAAAGTCCTATTAGACACAATGACAGAGAGAGGGTTGAAATTAAAACTAAGGAGCTCCCTTCTCTTCGTATGTCATCCCCCTGTCATTATTCCCCATATGAGAAAGTGAGAGGGAGCTGAATGTGGCTTCTTTAAATCCTCTGCATGGCAACACTTGATGCTAATTAACAGGGACTTATTGTTGCAGGCCAATGTATATATAAGGGTTTAGTGGGCTTAGGGAAAAGCCCCAAAGTGAGGATGAATAACTCTATGGATAACTGGCCCTCATTGGCCCTCACCTTGCTTGGCCTATGGGATGGAGCCTCTGGCTTTTGTCCTTTAAATGAACCAACTGCTACATAACTTCTGACGGAAGGCCGTCCTCTCAGCCAGGTCTGCTGAATGGCATAATGCCCGCTAGACAATACAAGAGAAGACAGCAGATACAGAACATGTAGTCAATTAGATATATATTACCCACAAGGCTCTATCTCTAAAAGCACCGTAGACCCGTTCCTCAGGGATCAATGTGTGTTTCATATTGATCCCTGAGGAACGGGTCTACGGTGCGGAGAAGTTAGAGCTACAGTAATTTGAAACCCCCCCCCCCCAATACTGTATAAATAGTTTAATGAAATTATGATTATCGTTTTAAGTTGGATAAATCCATTCATGTAAAAAAATTCTAATATGATTCCACTATCCCCAAATCAAAGGCTCTTGTTCCCTGAAGGCTTTCCATGGACTACTGTGGAGTGACACAAAGGAAAGGAGGCCCTGGAGACTTTCTGGTTACGTAGACATGACTTGGCTCTCGCTCCATTATCCCAGACCGAGAATCCGTTTTCTGGGAGCCATTCCTCAGAATTCATCCTCATCTCAACTTCTCCTTTCACGACCACAACGTGCCCCTTCAAACAAATCAGCCCCTCTTTTCTTCAGCTAGGGGAGAGATGAGAGAACATGTCCGTATGGAAATGGCGGGTTCATACGAGGCTCGCTCACAGACTCTTTTTTTGTTGTTGTTCACAGACTCTTTTTTTTCAGTCTCCCGGAAAAAAAGAAACAATTATTTGGGCAACAAAGGACATCGGGGGGGGGGGGGGGGGGCAATTCACTGAGCAAACGATAGAAATCACATATCGGGGAGCATTACAGAATAATTACACATATGCTTAGATGGGAGGCATTCATGGGGGTTGACAATATTTCAGGGATTAGAGATGTTAGCGACGCGGCCCTCTCTAAGGGACAGGGACCGTTCACACATTCACATGCAAAGGCGGAGTGTTTGGAGAGTGTAATGCCGTCTGTCTGGGGTCCCGGCTACAAATGTGCAAAGAGCTTTCCTGGGCCCCGACACTGGGAACTTGATGCCTAAATCTGCTTGCTCAGACAAAAGCTGGCCGTTTTAATGGTGTAAAAGTAATTACCTTTGGAGCTGATCAGAAACCTTCCCTCCACAGCCACACTTCCTCCCCCTCAATGCACCACCGTGAACGTACGTTTCAGGATTCCGCGGTGAGGATTTAGCCCGTACTTTTTTTTTCCCTTTCACCTTCTGAACATTTGGGACAAAGCAAGAACGAATCCCATTTTTGTAACATTAACAACTTTTTTTGCTATTCTCGAATGTGTTCGTGAAAAAAAAACAGAACAAAACCGACGTTTTAAACTTCATCTACGCTTACTTTCTATTACCCCCCCATGACTAGACATACGAAAAACATTCAGCCGGCTGAGTTTGGTAGTGCAAATCAAATGACCTTGCTCCCATCTCCAGCGTGAATCCTAAACCAGCCATGTCTCCAGACAGCAACACAGGTACGGGACTCCGCCACGGCTTTCATCTCCCAGCCAGCCTGTCTCTCCATGGCTGGGGCCCGGGGCCATGAAATCCCCTTTTTCGTCGATGCTCAGACATGGAAATGTAAAGTATTCATGGCAATTCTAGGCACGGGGGAATTGATGAAATTACAGTCTGTCCCCTGGAAGAAGCGCGGGTGCGGAACGAAAGGCGATTGGCTGTGTCGGCAGTGTGATGGTTGGCTTTCTAACAGGTGAACGGCCCTGTGTGGGGGACCGGGATCGGCACGTGAATGTGGCAGGACAACAGGCCCCCCGTTGGGTCGGCACAAAGAGGGGGCACACACCAGCACCGCTAGGACATTGACTGAGATGAGCACCCACTCTTTCTCTGGGGGGGAGGAGGGGGGGGGGGGTTGGGCCTCCTCAAGTGTTACAGATATGGCGCATTTCACCCGACTTGGACCTTCAAAACGTGGGGGGTGGGGGGGTTGCCCGGTGCACACTTTCATTTCCCCCTGGTCCTTTTCAAAGACACGATGTGGCATGAATGAGCACCGCTTGAGGATATTCTTCATTTGGCCTTTCTCTGGCTTTGTATGTGTGGGTGTGTGTGACTTTGGTTCTGGTGAAATTATTAAACAAAGCTCATGTAAAAAGATGAATGAAGGCAGAGCACGCTGAGGGGGTAACTATAATCTGGCGGGTGATGTATTGGACATGATAAAGTTTTCAAACTGAAAATGAAATGTAAAAGCTTTTATTTATATACACACATTGTGAGGCCAATTGCATAAGCCTAAACCCTATTTGAATAGTTCCACTATGAAAACAATTAGGAAGTCTCTGTTCTGTTTGGAACCAGTAGTCACTCTGCTTGCGGTCAATTCTGTAGTATTCCAAGAAACAATTCCATGTTTCTTTGAGATCATCCATTAATTAAAGGTTTTTGTGAACAAAGTAAAAGCTCCATAAATGTCTTATGTGGCAGGTGTTTTTCTACCTTCACACTGAAGTAGTTCCAGCATGAACTCATTTTCAGGTGACACAGCGGAGAGCAAACAAGCCTTTCATTCAGAATCAATGTACCACTGGGGTGGGAAAGGAAGTGAAAAGCAACTTGTTGGCCTTTCTGTGACAAATCCTTCCAGTCAGGCCACCTGATAAACCCTGTTAATGAGAACCCACGCACACACACACACACACACCCATACCCTATGGTAAATTCACACTCTGGTAGGTCTACACCCTGTGTGGAGGGCCAGGCAAACTGTGTCTGGAGATGTGGCAGAGAATACAAGCCCCAGGCTCAACTGTGGACCTCCACTGGACACATTCACACCCATGGTTCCATGAATACAGCAAAATCTGAAACGTCTAATCTTTGAAGCCTCCTGAGAATGGGGACTTCCTTCTCATCTTCCCCCGCCATCCTCTGTGTCGTCTCTGCTCCTAATATCCTTCTGACCCAGAGTTTCTCCTGGGCCTCGTTCTATGTAAAGAGAATTATAAGGCAAGTGAAAAGAGACTTTTCTTCAGGGCAACAGTGATAAACTCTCAAAAGAAAAGGGCATGTTTCCTGGACACGGACAATGATATTTGCACACCGGAAGCGAAAAAGCCTCCTGGATTTCCTCACCGCGTGTCTCTTTCAGGGACTTCGGTCATTGGAAAGTCCGAAAACAGAACTCCAACAAACATTTCCTGAGTTATTAATGATTTGTTTGAAATTATATGTAGTAACAAGTCCCAGAAAAGGTCCCATAATAATGTCTACAGGGACATCGGGAGCCCAAGGACCCTTTGTTGAGCAGACCCCTCCTCATCGGAAGGAGGAATGATTTCATGACTGAGTGAGAATGAAAAAAACACCCCTCAGGAACGAACCTCAGCTCTCAAGTGACTATTTTGGTTATTTTCTCTGAGAGCAGTAACACCTACATTGTATTCGGAGGGACAGGGAGCATTCAATGGCCTCCGAAAGAAAACCCTTTCACTTCAAGGCAGCTGGGCAGACCAAGTGCTTCGACCAGCCTCTTCACTCTTGGATGGGTTTTGTGCAAAGCTCAGATTCAGAGGCCTCTGCTTCACTCACTCACTCACTGGCAGAAAGTGACTATAAATTCACCTTGCAGGACTTTTACAGGGGCTTGCTGGCGTCATGGACTGAAGGCCTTAGTATAAAGAGAGTGGAATACTGTTATATTGCAGCCTTTTGTTTCCTAACACAAATGTTACATGAAAATACCAGATTTTGTGCAGGCATCAGAGGCATCAGAGTGAGGTGGGCATTCCTTTTCAGGTTCCTCTAAGCAGTATTTCGGGGTGCCGTGCTCCGTATCTGTCTGTCAGAGAGCTGAATGCATAAGGCCCTGAAAGCCCCTCTTTAGAGAGTACCCAGAGTTCAAAAGGTCCTGCTTAAATGTTTCGGACCCTTTCCCTCCACAGTCTTGACCATCAGTGGACAGGAGGGACCGGCGGTGGATTCAGGGGCTGGTCACTTCATGAAGTCCCACGCCAAAAGAAGTGGAGTCCTTTTGGGGATCTGCTCTTTTGTTCTCTTTATACCTCCACCTTCTGATGCGTTGTGTTCTCTCCGGCCACTGTTGGTATTCTCTACAGGCGTCCTCTAACCTTTCATTACAACGGCGGCATTTGGGAGAGTTTGAGAACATCCCGGTTGCACATTGAACGAGTTCTACGTATTCCACTTCATTCAGTTCTTCCAAATGCCACTTCTCATTGTCTTGTGTCAGATGGAGGCCCGTTAGGATGGGTGTTATTCATGATGTGTGACCGGCACTATGGACCCACCACCTTTCTACATCACTTAAATGACGGGTAGAGACGGAGCTATTCTAGTTGAGCTATTCACAAATCAGTTCTATAAAATGAGTGTTTTCTGTCTTGCTAAATAATATAGGAACAAGTGGTAAACAGACCTTCGCACATCGTTAAAGCGGTGTTCGGAAAAAAATGTCTGGCTAATTTTTAATTAGTAAGGAGCCCGCTGCTTGATTTTTGCAGGAAGGATTTCTCGAGTGTCATAGAAAATCGAAACTGAAAAGAAACGGCATATGCCGCAAAGCATGTCTCATTTCATTGACTTTGTGCAGACCAACAGATCCTGGCGTGGCGTCACGGCAACAATGACATTCAGTGGGGCAACCACATCAGAAGTTATTACACCTTTGATTCTGGGAACTAGGACACCAGCGGCCGGAGCAGCTTGGGATCAGAGGTTCCCCCCTACGGGGGTGGGGAGGTGGGGGCCGCCGTCACCCACCTCCTCAGGAAGTGTCCCGTGAAAGCCCAGGAGCGGGGGGGAGGAGGCTCCACACAGCGGAGCAGGCACGGCGGCTGGCAGCATTATCCCGTTGGAGGAGGAGGAGAACCGGGGTTGCCAGTCTCCTGCCGCCGTTCCCCTGTGCCTTTCAACCCCGCGGCCCCCCTCTACACGGAGGAGGAGATTAGGATTAATCTTGCGTCTGACATGCTGATATTAACACCGTTTTCCCCCGGCTCTCCTCTCATTTGCTGTACATTTTCGGCTTGTTAAAAGCAACGGAGAGGTGGGGGAGGAAGGGGGGGGGGCAAAGTCTGGGCCATGGATTACTCCTAAAGAGGGAGGGGGGGGCAGGTTCAAAGGGCTTCCCTTGTGATGGGGACAGAAGGAAAATCATTTTGGCGGAGGACAATATGGTTTCAGGATCCCTCTCTATTGATGTGATTTGGGATCTGTGGGTTCAAGTTGCCACACAGGGAAGAGGAGGGGGGGGTATGGGCTTTAGGTAAACCTAGCCGTTCAATAGGCCGACACTCTTGTCGCAAATGTTTTGACTGAAATCATTATTTGACAAAGGAGAAGAATACTGAGGTCAGAACTTCTGCTTTGCTGAAATCCACACAAATCATATTGACATATAAGTACATTCAAAAAAAGAAAAATGAATTGCATGATAATGGAGGTAAGCGGATTTAAAGGGGACAGCCAGAGAGCCTGACATTGAATCTGTGGGTCCTGACATCTGACAGCTAAGTCCTGACAGCTATGTCCTGACAGCTATGTCCTGACAGCTATGTCAGATAGACCTGTGGCTAGTTGGGTGGAGCGAAAAACACTACTAAAACGATGGAACACTCAAAGGTGTTTGACAGTTTTAATGTCCATTCAACTTACACGCAATAACACGCACAATAAGTTTGTCATTCAGAAATATCGCTTTGAATTAAATTGTTGTCACAGTTGTCAACCCATATTACACACATAGACAAAGAACAGGCGCTATTTCCTTATTTTAAAAAAGAATACAAAACACGTAGTCTTACCTCCATTTGCCTACAATAATAGCACCTGCTTTTAGAGTAAAAGGCCTGTCGTTTAAAAGACAGAAGGGAAAAAATACAGCGACAAACAATTGGTGTCAAAAGTATATCGCTTGAGAGTTCAGACCACTTCCGACGTATTACACTGTTGTTGGGTTGCCTACCCGTTGTCTTAGCCTGTCATTAATGCTCCTTTAGTGGGAAAAGTTACATGTCGTCGTCTAGAATTTTCCCTCTCCCTCACCTCCTCTTTCATTATCCCTGTGAGAAACCCTGTTCTTCCTGAAGTACATGTAAGAAGTATACACTTGCAATTACACTTTACACTTTCGTGGGGCCCTAGGCCAGGGAACCCTCCGGAAGAGACACACTCACACATTGACGTTGAAAAGGCAAAGGGCCTTTTGCTCTTATGCAAATATCTCAAACAGTAAACGGTCGAGTGAGAATTATATTTGAATTAAATGAGGCTTTGGCTTTCTATAACACTGAATTGCGAGGCGAAGTCTCAATACGGGATCCCCACGCCGCTGCCATGCATATTATGCACTTGACGAGACGCAAACTGACATAAATACCACGGCTCACTTTCAATCCGATTACTCGGCTAAACCACATCAATGCCAACCAGCCAACAGGCGCTAGCGTCCCCCATTCAAGTGGCCGGTGAACAACCCCGGCTCCTCCTTGGTACACAAGCCCCCTCGTTGCCACTGGAGGGCCCCCCCACGCTCAACCCATCAGCCAAACTCAATGGAGCCCTTTCGACAAGGCGCTTTCCTTCAGCTCTCCGAGCTTGGGCCTAAAACAAAGCTAAAGATTGTGTCGATGTGCTCAAACTCCCACTGCAGGCCTGTCAGCCTATACAAGTGCTCAGGTTTAGAAAGGCTCTTCCAGACCAAGGACTCTGGGCTCTTTTTGTGTGCTATCTTATTGAGTAGTTTTCCCCAATGTGTCCCCTATTATAACGATCAACAAGAAGAATGCTCCAGGTTAGCATGACCAAGGGGTCATTTCTGGCAGCATTTATCGCTTGTTAGCAACAAGACCTTAATTTAAACTGGTGTTGACAACCACAAAGATTCCCCCCTTTTCCGGCCTTTGTGGCAGCGCTTGGGTTTTCGCGGAGCACATTTTAACCAGAGGCATTTACAAGACTTTTCTAAACAACCTGCCAGGTGCTGAAGGATCCCTGAAGGTCCGGCAAAGAGCTGGAACATTATGGAGCCCGATGAGATTAGAATGAGAATAAAATACATTCGCCACATTGATGGCCCCTGAGCTCCCATGACCAATGTAGGACTAATGAGCGTTCTATGAGTGCTTTCCAAAAAGCCCAATGTTTTCAGCCTTCTATGCTAATGAGAGGAATGAACCAGGTTTTGAATTGAACAGTGTTTGAGCTAAGGGAGGGTACAAAGAAAATATTGAGCTAAATGTTTCCCATATATGTCAGCTCCCCATGCGTATTCATTCAAATAGTTTCAGCCAGGCTCGTTTACGCAAATGTGCTCACGTTATTACGCCAAACAATGTCCGATTTATTAAGAAGGAAAGTAAAATCTTGTCAAACAACTTAGAATAAATTGATGTACTGCAAATGTCATTAGAAACTATAATTGTACCTTTTCCTCTTTTTGTGTTAGCCCAGTATGACTGCACAGAGACACAGTGATGTCCAGGGTTTTCCCACAGCATCACAAACCTTCGAAACCTCCATTGACAACTGACACTCTTCCTCAAATTTCATTTGTCACATTTAGCAAATGCATTTTTTTTTGTGCTGTACACTTTTCTTTTATCTTTGTTCTCGTCTAATTTGTTTAACTAATATGTAGGTGTATGTACATACAAATAGCATGAAAGATTAGAATATTTACTGTGGCTGATAAAAAGTTATCATTTTATTCATGAAATGTTTTCTTCCTTCCCAATGCTGATAGAATATATATTCAACCAATGTCCTTGTTCTCATTCTCTGTGATGGCAGCACAACTTAATTCTTTACTCAAATTCATTCATAAAGGTGGGATTTTACCTCATACATCACAGTGACTGTTACCATCATTTGCACAGATTGGCTGCCAAGTAAATCGGGGAACAGGTGCACCCACAGCAACACACACACACACACACACTGAACTGCTTTGTCTGTGAACTTGTGCCTCTCTCCATTTAAAAACAAGGGGTGATGTTTAATGCAAAGTTAATATCGATTTAATGCTTGTCAGAGCTCCTCTGTATCTATGGCCATTCCTAATCCCCTCAATGCTCCGTAGTGGCTGGATCCCAGAAACAGATGCTGAGCCAGACTAGAAGAGGGAAAGCACCGTGCAAGGAAGCTTAGCAAGGGGGTTAAGATCGTCTCCAAAGCAACGTGCAAAATAACTACCACGTAAAAAATAGGAAATGTATCATTTTAAAAAGATATATACATTATGAACAATGATGTTTGATTTAAGAAGATAACTTTTTAGATTACTTTGAAAGGGAGTTTGGCAATGTTCTACTTAATAATAACTAATAGTTAGCAATTTTAAAAAACAATCCTACTTTTAAATTTTCATATTTCAGGATACACAGAATTATTTGGAAATGCAATTCACTAAGCCATAATTTAGTTAAGGGGATGTTTGCAAATTATAAATATCATATTTATTGCAAAAATGAGACATATTGTATTCAATATTTCAGACCCAACATGCATTCTTGCACACAGCACTCAGCTGTGCGTATGTGCTTCTTCTTAGTAGTGATATTTGCCATCCTGCTGGAAGTCTTCAACCACCTGAGGGCTTAGCTACTTATCCAGGCTGCAGGTGTTTGTTTGTTAGAATACCATAACATTACAGTAAATACAAATCAACATGACATCAATAACAACACTACAATTTGCATGTAGTCCAAAATGTCCAACATGTCATTGGTATCTTGTAAGATGGCTAGAAGAAATGTAATCAAAAAATGTGAAGAAAATGTAGTAGTGCACACAAAAATAAGCCTGAATCTGATGAACAGAACCTAAAGACGATTTCCTTAAGGTACAGAACCTTCTGACATCTTGTAGGGCTTGTCGCAGCAAATAAATCCCTTCTTGCAATCTCTTTTGCTTGTTGCCTCACTGCAATAATTCTTAACTGCAATGTCGCAAAAGTGAATTTCTTGAAAGACTTCTTTTCTATGCAAACAATAGAAATGTCATGGGAACACGTGTGGGAAAGATCTAGAATCTCCCCATTACTCTGAAGATTTTATCTGTATGTGTATTTCACACTATGTTGTGCTAATAGAAGATATAAAGTATAACGATTGTATGCATGTCAACTCCAATGCATGTTCAGGGTATCAAATAAAAACCACTTCTACCAAAGGTACAAATGTTCAGTGCTGCATGATAGACTGAATCCAGAGGTCTTGAAAACCGTTACTGAAGCATGCACTTAGAGCACATCAGTATAATTTAACAATGGCATAAAAGTGCCTTGCACAACTTAATTTATATGCAGAGATGACTAGCATGATATGTTTCTATTAAAGAAAACAATTCTAACCTTTAACTTTGTAACCAGTTCTGAAATGTATTTTTTTAATTACAGCTTGTTGTGTAACCAGACTCATTTGTAAAAGTGAACACATCGTCCACGGAAACGTCCAGGGTTATAATTAACCAAAACTAGATTACAGACCTAGAGAATAGCATACTTTAGTTGCATTTAGCACCAGCACAAGATATACAAGTGAATTTTGTAGGAATTGCAAATTAGGCTGCAAGTGTGCAACCGCTTGTGCAGGAGAGGAAGCAGACATTTTTAGTACTGTGTCAGCTGCATAAAAATAAAAATGACAGTTTCTTACAGAATTACAGATATCATTTATATACAGGGCGAACAGTATTGAACCAAACATTTTACCATGGGGAACACCTTTGTCAACTACATGAACTTTCTTATTTAGCAGTCATTAATAGACTAATTTTTAAATGTTATGCAGAAGAAACAGTCAATTGCATCTATGCCAGACATGATTCATGTATCATGGGCCTGAAACAATAAATAAATAATTACGGATTTGATGATTTTTTTATAGAACTGAGTTTTTGACTGTGCAAAAGATAGTGTACTGCTTCTATTCTATGTATTAAGAACTTTATTGTTCAGAATGGCACACCTTATTTTGTGCACTTGGCAAATACAAATGTGAATTGAACTATTCTGTACAGTCTGCATTCTATTGACCTTTTTTCCATTTACTATGGTGCTACCATGGACTGATTTCGAAACATATCAAGATGATTTACCTTAATACTTTGGAAAAGGTTAGGTTTTCCCTCATAAATTGGGGGCAGCTCAGCTGCCTTTTGGTTTTTAAAAGCATAATGCAGGGCAGGAGTAATGGCACAAAGTTTTTTTTTAAAAACACTCAAATATATTTATATCTACTTCTACACGCTGTAAGGTAACAATTTATTTTGAGAGTCCCTAAATGTTTGTGTAGATGCTTTACAGATTATCTGATGACTGAATGTACCATTTTGACTACCCGCTAATTATCCATTACCCTTACCTTAACCTTTATCCTAAACCTAACATTAACCATTACCCTAAACCTTATTCTTAACCTAACACTAATTCTAACATTAGCAAGCCGTTGCTTATCAAACAAAGTTGCAAGGTTGTTGGTAGAACACGTACAGATTCGAACACTCTAAATAAAGTAAAAGACATTTATAAAATTAGGTTAAAAAGTGGTGGAATGTTCATAATGTCGTTTTTAAAATATACATGCTACAAATATAACTGGGCAGTAAAATTGGCTAAATTATAAATCACAGTGTTTACGTGGGACAGTAAAATGATTTGGTCTATGTAGTAAAACATCAAATCTAATATAATTAAAATATTAAATAAATTAAAACGTCACAAAAATGTTGAGATTAAATGTGAAATTATTGTGAACCGCTGTTAACGTGTGTTTTATTTTAAATCCAATGCAGCAGCCACACCTCTAGTGTCTGTAGACTTGGATGGGGTGGTGAGGGTTCTATGTGGATACAATATCTTAAAATGGGAATTAAAAGGGTTTAATTCAACGACGGACCAGCTGTTTCTCTCTATTTGGTAAAAGGAAAACAATCGTGCCAGGCTTGGAAAGCTATACAAATTAGTTTCGGTCACTAGGGCTAAGCTATATTTCCTGCAAACCATCTGCTTGATTTGTACAATAGGGGGATTTTCGAAGGTTTGTGAAAGAATAAAATGCTTTGAACGTAACAGTGATGTATTTGTCCTGTGACGGTGGGTACTGTGTTAATGTGTCTTATAATGTCTGGCCCATACGGTACAAACGAAAATGTAACGACCAATTACTTTTGTTCAACACGGAATGATTTCACGGTTACATTAAGAAGAGTTGCCTGTTTGCTCAGACGTGAACTGTTTAAATGGTTTAGACGTATATACAACATAATTAGTCGTTTATATATTTACTCATGAAAAATAAGTAAATATGAAAAATGCTTAATTCCACAATTCGATGCTTTGCCTATAACCAGTAAGAGGCTTCAAAACCGAGTCTAGGTGTCAACCGCAAAACAACCGCCAAATGAAGAGGCTGTAGCATCCACAATTGAACACGATCCTTAAACCACAAACGTAGGCATAATAAATAGCTACATTTTTTAATGGTCTGAAAATGTACACTATCCTAGTCTTTATATAGGTAGTTCAAAAAGAGGAAGTTCTAACGAAAACGCAATTATTACTAAGGCTATGTATATAATACAGGCCTACCCCTTCAATGGGATTCACCTGAAAATAGGATAAATAGTGTCAATAGCTCAATCGACCCTAATAGCCTAACAGCCAAGACTGTCAGTTTATATAGCAAGTAGGCTAGGCTATAGTGTTAAATAATTACAATATATATATATTAAATAATTATCATTACAACAAATGTTTCGTCGTGGTTGACATGCAATGCATATTTTCCTCCAGGGAAGCTCGTGGTGCATAATTTCATGGAGATTTACCTTCTGTGCCATCACTCGACACACGCGGGATTTTGCATCCACTCACTTTTAGAGCATAAGAGTTGACTCTTCAACAAGAAATGTGAAGGTAACACTTCAAAATGAATGGTTAGGAGAACAAAACCGAGAGAGCAGCGGTCAAACGACATTAGTCACAGGTCTTAGCCAACAGGCCTCAGGATTCACCTCTCCAAACCGATCACTGAAAGAACTTCAAAATAGAATCTTCCTTAAAGAATCTCTTTTGTTCGCCCCCCCACCCGTTTTATAATCTATTTCATCAATGGGCATTTATAATTTTCCTCCAGCGGTTAGCAGCTACTATCTACAACCTTTTTATTGCTCTTCGTTTTTCTATGTTGGGGGTTGTTAAACGTAGGTTGTCAACGTTCTGTCTTGACATTAACACCATAAAGATACTTTCAAATGACAAAATAATGTACAAATACTAAAATTCCGATTTGATTTTACATATTTAATAAGACAACATGTTCATCCCAATACTGCAAAATATTCAGGCCTATTTGTATGCTAACTACTGGTGTACTGGATTTTTAAGGATTTAAACATGTCTTTTATTTTGAATGTTTTGAATATTTTTTTTTATTATAAAACCAGCCAATTGACTTTACTTATAGACCTATGCCCAGGTTGGTGTAACGTCTACGTGACCTGAAAACTGACCAGAAGGGTGAGCGGATTTACAATGAGTAGATAGCGCGCTTACTTGTACTCTGTGCCTGTTTTGCGGAGACCTATTAACCCTAGTCCTGGACTAAAATCACCGAGATCAATATAGATTCATAATTTAAATATTATTTTAATCCAGGACTAGGTTAGATCTGTGTCCGCGAAATCGGCCCTAAAGGTGGAGACATAATTTATACTGAGTAATTTGATTATTTGTTTTTCAATATGTTTCATTTTAAACAATTGCCAAACCATTATTAAGCATTATTTCATCCACTTGGAATTTGTGCTGGGGCCATGCTTATGTGTTTGTTATCATTTCAAAAATTTACTTACAGATTTCACTTCACCCAACGTTTTTTTTGTTATCTAATTCACTTCACTTTTTTAAGTCTATGTGTATCCCACGGAACAAACGTGAGACACTGAAATAGAGGCTGTGAAAATGTATATTCTAAAATAACAAAATATTTAGTCGTATTTATTTTCTCGTAATTGTTTTTACTGCATTGAAAAAAAATTATTACAAAGAGGTACAAAAACACTGAGCATCGCCTCCCGTTAAAAAACATGTTATTTTCCAGCCAAACGTTATTGTCCAGCCCAAATATGACATGCCTTCATGTCCCTGAAGAACAACCCACAAACTATTAAATGAGCCCACGTGTTGCACAGCATGGTTCTGACCTATCTAAACAATGCAGGCCTGCCGCTCCCTTTTAAAAAGCGGTTCTAAAAAGAAATGAACAGAAATCCTCACAAAAGCAAAACTGGTCGATAATATCTTTTAGGATTCCAATAAAAACAAATAGTAAAGGATTTTCTAGAAAGTTTTAGAGGCGTATCAAAATATTTGTATTAGACTTTTCGACTAGCTGTTATAAGACTTTTAGGTATTGGTGATTTATGACAAGGGCTAAAAAACGGTCATGCATTTGAAAATGAAGGTCTTGGAGCTTAGAATATATTTAACATACAGAAATGAAAGGGTTAATATTATTACTTATATAACTTATATAAAAATGAATACATACATGAGTTAATTATAATAAGTTCAAATTGCAAGTACGCGCCGTAATTATTTCTGCCTTTCCTTTTGGTCTTAGAAACAGCGTTCTTTTAAAAAAATAATTTATATAATAAATTCAGTCATTACATTTAAACCGTTTTATCTATTGTGTCACTGCACAAAGACACTTCCAATAAAGTCTATTGAAATCAACTTTAATAATACGATTTTTCAAAAAGATTTGTGTCAAGGAAAGAAAAATATTTTGAGAGAGTGACAGTTTGCTTCCTTCGTGGTTAAAAGGATAGAGCTCCACCGCAAGAGCGCTGGGACGATCGACATGAATTGGGATCTCTTAGATCCAAAGTTTTAACACACTTTTAATATTAAGAAAACTGTCAGATGTTTCAACGAGAGTAACAAATAGTTAAAGACCGCATATTGTGCTTATACAATTAAGGCTAAGAGAGAAAATTAGACTGGCACAATAATAGGCTTATAATATTTATGATTACGTCACACAATACAATCAACTTTTATGTTCAAGTAAACATACTGCGACGCATCCTTATAGACATGAGAGAATCGGCATATGCTCAGTTACGCTCACAAGTCCGTGATCAAATTAATCTGATTAATTTGATTAGTATTATTACTTTGATTAGTATTTATTACTCCATTTATTCACAATCCAACGATTGCAGTAAAAACAAATTATCACATTAAAAGCAATAAACTACCAAAGAGTGGTCAGTATGCAAAATTGATGACTACACTTTCTTTGTTAAAAGGACATTGTCTAGCGCTTGCTTATGAAGTCTAATCCAATCATAAATTGCTTCTTCTGACCAATCAGGGGGGACTGAATTTCCTATGAAAGAAACTCACGTCGAGAACTTTGTTGAACTTCATTGTTAGGCTGTCAGTTTCGAAAGGGCTTTGCTAACGGTCCACTATAAAACCCTTCTTCTAAAGGGAAGGGCCAGAAGATAACTGAATCTTTCCACTTGGATCATATAGACGAGGAAAACTAATTTAGATTACACTGCTTTTTAAAATAAACTTTCCTTAACACCTAAACGGAGCAATGATGTTCCCTAGTGCACTTGCGCCTCACGCTATGTACCCTAGTCTACGTCGACCGTCGCCTCCTCTCGCTCTGCCACAGTCCTTGCACTCAGCATTTGCTGCCCACTCGAGCTTTTTGGTGGAGGACTTGTTGCGGATCAGCCGGCCAGTCAGCTACTTGCACCGAACGATTCCGTCACCCAGCGTGTCTCCTCCCGCATCCGGAGCCACCACGCTGACCAGCAGGAACCACGCTGACCAAGCTGTCATCTCCTCTTCAACACAGACCAGAACGGGATCTCCTCAGACCTCACTGTATATCAACAACGACCCCAACTATCTTAAGTTTGGAGTAAATGCCATCCTAGCACCGTCAACGAGAAACGGTAAGATTATTAGGAACGTACACGTTGAAGCAAACGCAGTAGCCTAGATGTAGAAACATGACTATCAATGTTTTAGGACTTGTCCCTGTAGTATTTTGTCCATGTGACGTAATAACAGTCAACCAATGTATTGTTTGTTTTATTTTGAATCACAGCATCGTCTCCGCCTTTGATGCATCATGCCATGCACGCAAAAGCCTTCCCTCTGCCGTATTTTGATGGATCGTTTCAACCCTTCATCAGAGCATCATATTTTCCAGGTAAACCCACTTAACTATTTGTCATGTATTCAGCGGGTGTTGCTGCGCATAAGAACCATCCGCCTTTATTGGCCAACCTAGGGGGGATACAACCAATAGTTCAGAGGTTGGAAGCCGTAGAACATCGTGGAATCAGTCTCGCCAATTTGATGCCCTATTTAGCGGAGGCAGTGACTGCTGACATTTTGCATCGGTTCCCCTAATCTACAAATTAGCCGGAATTGTCATGGTCTAAATTTGAGGCGGATCCCTTCTCACAAGGAAGCTGCTGGCTCTCTTCACTGCTTCTTTTTCCCACCGAGCCAGTACACTTAGCTACTGATAACTCACAAAGCTTTCAGCACCATGACCAATTGGTCAGCTCCCTTCGGGCCGCCACACACAGACCCGGCGTTGACTTAACCGTGCCGCTGATGGGCATTTACCAGTCATGGACTAATTTTCCATTAGGGGCTATTCACTTTTTCAATATTCTCACAAGACCTCATAGTGTTATGCGTGTTTATAAATCGTTCTGTTGTGAGAAATGTTAGCAAACGTAGCAAAGCAGTCTTGTAGTCATGCGATTCCCTTTCACGATAGACTTAGACCATCCCAATGACGCGATATATGCTTCACATTTCAAGATTCATTAATTCATGTGATTTAGTAACAGGAAATCACATGCTTTGGATACGGAGGTGGTGAGAGCAGTCCAAAATGGCAATGGGAAAAATTGCAGATAATCTAGGTTAAACCGGCCTCTTGGTAGCAACCCAAATTCCGCCTGAATAGCTTTCGTGTTCAGTTAACGAAAAATGATGTGGGGGCAGAAAAAGGGCCTAGACATCAGTTGCCTATTCTTAAAATGATCTTGGCATTCAGTTGTGTTTTGTTTGAAATTGTAAATCTCCTTTGTTGCAGTAATATATGGCTTTAGCGGCCTGTCCTAAGCCTTTTTTCTGTTAGTTCATTACTAGACAATTACCGTTCACGCCTCATTAGCTCCTCTATCTTTCATTGGTGCTTTCGAAAAGGATATTCCCACTCTGCCTTTTTACCATACCAATGCTATAAGGGACCAAGCAATGTGCTAATTAGCTGCATCGAAGCAATTCAAGCGGATTTCATTAAAGAAGAAACATTTTAAATAAAATAAACATGTTCATATTTCTACCCTTTAAAGAAAAGGCCGGGGTACCACTTGTCTATATGTGTGCATTCTCTCGATTCGCATAGGCAAATATAATGCTAATCGTAGTCTTTGTTTTCCATTCTACTATAGCATCCTCTTCAGTTGTTCCTATCCCGGGAACCTTTTCATGGCCGCTGGCAGCAAGAGGAAAACCCAGGAGGGGGATGCTACGACGGGCTGTATTCTCTGATGTACAGCGCAAAGCCCTTGAGAAAATGTTTCAAAAACAGAAATACATCAGCAAACCAGACCGTAAAAAGCTGGCAGCGAAACTTGGCCTTAAAGACTCACAGGTAGATGTCGTGGTGGGGTGTAAATATTAATATGTGTGTAGACTAAAATAAATGCATAAGGATTCATCAATACAAAACATAAATCATATCTTAATATAGGCTAAAGATTTGAGTGCCATAATCTGAGATGCATAATAATAGTATAACAGTCAAACATTGTTAGACGCGTCCTTACAATAAATATTTCCCTCAAGGTGAAAATATGGTTCCAAAACCGAAGAATGAAATGGCGAAATTCAAAAGAGAGGGAGTTGTTATCGTCGGGAGGTTGCAGGGAGCAAACGCTTCCAACTAAAATGAATCCTCATCCGGACCTCAGTGATGTCGGCAAGAAGTCCTGCGAGGAGGAGGTGGATGCGTTCAGGCGGGACAGCCCGCGCGCGGCATTGTGTCCCTCTCCATCAGAGCGCGAACTTTTGAACAGTGTGGAGTCTCACCTCTCTTCGCCCTGCAACTCAAGCAAGCACTCGGACTTCTCAGAGTCAGAGGATGAAGAGATTACAGTGTCTTAGTTGTACATATTACATAAATTATCTTTGTATAACCTTGTTTGATCATATATTATATATTAACATTATCCAAATGAGACCCATGTATTCTTTAATGAAAGCTCATATTGTCTGTGATGTAACCAATTCTACTTTATATTTAAATGTAGGTAGTCATATTGGTTGTGGAAGAGATAATAGTGCTTGTTAAGGGATTCACTTGAATTTGCTGTATTTTTACAGCTTTTGCTCTTGTACTATATTTTGTATCATATTTTTTAAGAGACATTTTCATACCAATATGCTTATACCTGAGTATTACATTAGATGCAATGCTCTTAATCTATGTAGATGTTAAATGTATAACTTAAAAATACATATATTATTTGTATGCCTTGTTTAATTGTTTGTACTTTGAGAGTATTTTTTCAAATAAAAATAGAAAATGTGAAGAACTCCTACTTACTTGACAGTGGTCTAAAAAAACGAATAATATATTATTTTTCATAGAATTTAGAGAGTGCAGTGTCTTCTATTGTCTTAGAACTGACAATAACATGCCACCCCATCTTGGTTTTATACACCATAGCAAAATGTTCTTTACAAGAGACTAAACAAAAACATTTCCAACAATGATATATATTACGTTGATGATGGAAGTAAGAAGTTGTTGTTGAACAATATTTAAAATTCAAAAAAATTGACATCAAATAAAACATTCACAGTTTCCACTGGTTTATTAAATTATCTAATAATAAAAAGCTCAGCATTGAAAAACAGAGTTATTCTCATTCTCAAATGAAATAAACACCAAATAAACAATCCAACAATGTTTAGAGAGAACCGGACTACACAAATGACCTACTGTCTAGTTCTGCAAAAGGGTTCTATAAAATATTTTAGAAATGTGGTTTCGGATCATATATTTACATATTTACATACACATACATTTTGTTTACACAAGCAAAGTTCACATATCAAATAATTATACATCAGTTTTCAATAACTAGATTCAATAAAACACCTTTTCACAACATTCCAACATCCAAACTTGAGAAAATTAAAACATTTAAATTCGTATTTCTTACATCACTCTTTACGCACTAGCAAGGTATGATCCTTAAAAGGCAAACCTTGCAAAAAATGCTTACAGACGAATGTACCTGCAATACAAATCTTGGCAATACTGAGAAATACAAGTCCATTTTTTTTTTGTCTCATTGTAAAGCTCCAAATGAATGTTGCATAGAAAGTGTTGCACTGAACCCTCAAAGGATAAACAGTATATAATGGGTACATTGTGAGCGGGAGCACTCAAAGTGGTACCTCGTCGTTGCTCAAGCCACTCCGAGAACACTCCATCTTATGGGGGAATAAAGCCTAGTCACTCCAATACAGCAACACTGAAGGTCCCATTAACACTTGATGCAAATTGACCCTGCGCTAATTCTCCGGAGAGGAGGACTAGACACGCCAGCCTGCCGTCTGAACCATGCATATGCTCTGATCCTTTTCCTAGGCTGGGACCTTTCAGATGTGGGTATACGTGTCTTAATTGCCTCTGTGCATAGAAACACTGGGTTGGAACATTTCATGCTGAGGTGGAGCTCTGTCTAGAGCTAAACCATAGTTAACCACTGTTGGGATACTTTCTGAAATCAGACAAAACCATTTTTCATCTGCAGAGCACCAAACATCTCAAAAGGACTACAAGGAACCCCAAACAAAACGCCTTGAACTTGTTGTTACCAGTGAGCAGCACGGAAATGATGAGGATACATTTGGTCTTCAATGTCTGAAGAAGCTAAAAGCACCTGAACACCACACATCTTCTATGGAAAATGTGTATACCAAAGGCATTGTCCATGCATGTCACTACCGCTAAGAAAACAGTAGCAAGGCATTCTTTGAAAGTGAAGCACCTTAAGGATTTGTGTCTTTACACTGAGGAAATGCACACTCGGGTGAAGCTCGACGCCACTGAGTCAATGTAGTTTGGACCACATTAGCTGTAGGCTGTGTTAGTTCACAGTCAAGGCAACTTGTTTGATATCACATGCCGTTAATGCAGGGTTGGGCAAATATTTTGGCTAGGGGGCCACATCAGGATTTTGAAATGAAATGGAGGGCCACATTTGTTTTTGTAATTTGTTAATCATAATTGATTTGGAGGCCAGAAAAGGGCATTCCGTGGGCCGGATGGGACAGCCTCGCGGGCCGCATTTGGCCCTCGGGCCGTAGTTTGCCCACCCCTGCGTTAATGTGTTACGTATTACGCCTTTCACTTCCGTGGTGGGTTGTCTTTGCAGGTGATTGTAAACAAAGCCTTAAAAAAACTGAAAAGAGAAAAATAACTTATTTTAATCTATTCAGGTAACGGAACGTTTACAATGATATTCATTGTGGGTTACCAGCACCCATTTATGCCATTATAACCCAGTGCAAGTAGCTAGCTGAAGCTATTAAGTTCTCACACCCTAAAGATTTCAAGTCACAGAGTTCCATTTTTGTAAGTGTACATTCATAATCGCACAAAGAACATCATTTTAGTTTTCCCATTCATATGACTGGGCAATCAGCAAGAAGGTATGTGCAGTGAGGCCACGTGTCACCTGACAGACCAAGACTCATCATGTGGACTCCAGGGATGAGGCCAGAATGGTGTCGTCATGGTGATCGTGATTGCTGTTGGAGTCGCTGTGGTAACTCGGAGCCCTGCCAGAGGAGTGGGCCGCTTCCTTCAGCCTCATCAGCATGTGCATCTGAGGAGATGATCCAGGTCAGTTAGGTTGAGCCCTTCACACACACTCATAAAGTCCTCTGAAGGACAGATCATTGTTAAAAGCAACTTAATGTGAAGTGTTTAGTAGCATACCAAACAGAAAAGAAACCTCTCAAAGAGAATATTTCATAATTCTCAATATCCTGACCTGTGATATGTATTTTCTTCCCCACCCCAGTCATAGACTTTAACATGTGTGATATGGAACATTGGCAGACATTTGCTTCAAAACAGACACATTTTCCTTGTTAACCAACCTGCCCATAAATCCCAGGAAATCGTGGAACCCATGATATTCAAAATAGGAAATCGCCCTACAATCGCTCTTAAGAAACTGTCTGCCCTGATAAAAGTGTACAGGAAGAACATTATATGCCTTATGTTAACTTACCAGGGGATCTGAGTCTGTGTCTCCCTGGGGGACCTGCTTGCTGGGACATCCATCTTTAGAGGGGGAGTATCCATCCAACCCCACGTCGACTGGCCGGAGTTGCAGCAGCTGTGGCCATTCCTGCTGCAGGGGGCAGGCTGCCCAGGGGTAGCTCTCCATCACCCACCGTGTGGGGTCCTCCCACGGAGCTCTTCTCCCATACAGCTAGGACACCCACAGACAGGCAGGCATATGGACAGACAGGTGGACAGACAGACAGGTGGGCAGATGACTTGGTTAGAATAATACTAACCCGAATTTCCCTCAAAACTGAATTTGTGAAGGTAAATTATAAACATACAATATTATAATAACTATGTGAGTTATAAGGCCTTGTTCGACAACAAATGTTCCAAGGCCTCGACGTACTACCAATGTTCCAAGGCCTCGACGTACTCCCAATGTTCCAAGGCCTCGACGTAATACCAATGTCCTAAGGCCTTGTCATACTACCAATGTTCTAGGTTGTCGTCGATCTACTAATGTATATTTATGGAACATTTCTTCCTCATTGTACCTGCAGCCCCTCTCGAACCGCCTCCAGCACGTAAGGAATGATGGAATAGTTCCACAGGTCTGTGAACCACACTCTGGAACCTTCCACATCCATGGGGCAAGACAGGAAGAGACGAGGCCCTGGGGAGGGTGGGGATGTGGGGGGGGCAAGTCAGCAAACATTGCATCCATTCCAACACAACCTGAAATCTTGTCTACTATATTTGTGGTTTTCTTAGTGTTCCGATATACACAGTGACATGTACGTGTGTATTTCTATGCTTTATACGATAGAGTGCACTTCAGTGGCGTCACATAACGTGGGTTTTATTACTGAAAAGGCAGTGGGATGGATTTGAACCCATGCTATAAAGGTGCATGTGCACAGTAAGTAGCGAGCCAGACCGCTGAACCTAACACCACTGTAATGACAATGGCCTCACAAGGCAGTGCAAAAAACAACCCCACAATGGTTGTATTTACAAAGTATCTTACCAATGGTGACATCGGAGGAGCTGTGCGACTCCAGAAAGTAGTTGAGGTAGTGCCACACAGCGGGAATCCAGTCAATGATCCGCACTAGCTCGGCGTTGCGGTGCCGGCTGCTGAGCTCCGTCTCCATCAGCTTCCTTCTCAGGAATCGGCCCAGGAAGCCCTTCACAGGCTCAGTATGGTTGGCACACAGCACCCACCTAGACAGATAGGAGCCCCACCAAACGGAGACGATCATTTGAAACAGACCTCTCGGGTGACAGTTAGGCAGCCAAAATTGTTATCACAATTTCGTAATTTAGTGTTAGAGAAAAGAAATGGCATATTTGAGCTAGCTGTGTAAACGCAACCTTAATGGTCATGTATAAATACTGCCCTCTTGTGGGGGCTACATGACAACAATGCTAAATGGCAAAATGATTCAATATGATTTGACCATCCACCACTTTTTTAACTAGTATCTTAGTTGTAAACAACGCAGAACAAGCTGCTTAAAATAGGTAACATGGTTTCAGTAGCATATTTCTATAAAATGCGACCTCTAGGATTTGTACGCATCATGAATGGTGTCAGTCAGGAAATCTAGAGGAGAGGGTATTAGCTAAAAGAGCAGCGTGAACCCCGGCTTGTTGCGCCAGCGGCAGCGTCTTAGACCGCAGGACCAACCTAGGCCACCCCAATCAAATACACAGTGGGGATAAAAAGTCACCACTCCCCTTTGAAATGTTTAACTTTTGTCGACTAACAGGAACACTTTTTCTGGCTTTATTTACTCACCATAACGCGAAATAATAATGAAAATAAGTAATAATAAAAAAGTAGACGTTTATTATCAACAAGTATATCTGAGCTGTTGCTTCTGAATAAATAGATAAATAAATAGAAAATGCAACCAACTTATTTTAAAAAGCGTGATACTTTTATGCTAGTTTTATTATCGATAAATCGCAAATGACTTAAGTTGCATTCTAATCCCCTCAGTTATCTCAGCAGGTACCTGAAGTTATGATGAACCTGCAGGCTGGTAGTGGAGGATGTAGCCTGGTTCATAGTCCCTATGATATACGGACTGTAAACAGATAAGAAAACAAATCCAAGATTCAAAAATCTAAAAGTTCAACACAAACTTCACATTAGGTTTTAGCGTGTGTGTGTGTGTGTGTGCATGTCTGCTGTCTGACCAGCTGTGTTGCTTGCAGCTCAGCAGGGCATTGAAGACCTCTCCCAAAGAGCTGACATGCTGCAGGTTTTCCAGGATCACCACCAGGGGGAGGACTTGCCCAGGAGTGGCACTGTTGCACTGGCTGGCCAGGTTAGACAGGTACTGACGCAGCTCCTGGACACCAGAAACCCGAGGAACAAACCAAACATTCCCACACCACGCGGCACATTACTTAACGTGTTCTTTATAACTGCCATGTACAGTGTACTCCAGTCCCACTTCACATTCTATGGGGAACAGGCCCTTTTCTGGGGGAATAGGCTCCTATCTACTCATGGCATTTGGGTTGCTCCCTTAAAGTCTCCCTCGTTTAAGGTTCATTTTCTATCACGACGGTCATTTTCGTCAAGTCATGACGGTGCGACAGACCTTGCTGGACTTGTGGTCAATGTTGAACGTGGCGACGGTCCCGGCCGCCCCCTCCCCCCCCTCCCTCAGCACGGCGTGTTCGGCCAATCGACTGGCCAGGAAGCTCTTCCCCGTGCCGCTGGGGCCCGACAGGATGAGCCGGCGGTGTTCATGGAGCTGGGACACGTAGCTCTGCAGCAGGGGCTTAGGGATCAGTGTCTCCAACACCAGGCTGTCCTGGCTGTGCTCGCGGTCCCCTGCAGGCAGGGGGCAGCACAGGAACACAGAGGGGATATGGACACATTTTAGGCGTCGAAATGTTGTAGATTTAAGCAGAATAAGCTTTTTTCTTTTTCGGGTACCAGGATATGGCACTGATTAACACACATCAATTATTGCACAAGCATTTTTGCTGAACAAGGCTGATTTAAAAGTTTTACTGTTACCCCAGAAAGCTTTACATGGAGTTTTTTAAATCTCCTTTAGCTCCTATTTATCTCTCAGAACGTCCTGTCACATAAGTAAAAACACACTTCCGTCACAAGATGCAGAAAGTCCTTCAGCCATGCAGAACTTCTAACCAAACAGCTGGAAGATGGGCAGGTCCCTATAAAAACTTTTTTTGTGGAACGTTCAACAGATCCATGTGAAAGACGCAGACTAGGACCTTCAGTATGCCCTAACCCTAACCCTAACCCTCTGAGTGTAGACACCCGCTAGTCAGCTGAATGTTCAACATCACGAGGAACAAATCAGCCTCGAAACCGCAATATGCTTTTACAATCTTCACCCAGCACTCCCAGAACCAGACCACCCAGGTCACCCCCCCCCCAGAGCGCGGCCCCTCTCTAGGTCTCTTCCTAGGTTCCTGCCTCGTCCTGACATTGTGGCTATTGTCCAATGTGCTTTTACGAAATACATTTGTGCAAAGGTTGAGAGAAATCCACCGCTGCTCGTACCTTTAAGAGACACCGAGATGGTGTCACTGTCTCCCACCAGGTATCCACAGGGCAGGAGCTCTGGGGTGGTAGCCCCGGCGGCACGCTGGATGTCCCCGATGCTGTACCCCAAGACGCTGTCAGAGCTCAGGCCCAGCTGGGCAACCGGGTCCACGTGGCTAATGTACTCCTGCAGGACCACAGGCCGCGCTGACATCAGACACAGAGCGGAACCACTGACGCGACTGACCCAGCCTGGCGTGTGTCGCCTTACCTTGAAGAGGCGTCGCACAACCCCGTCCAGAACGTCCCACCTGGTTTTCCCGCTGACACCGATGCAACCAATCAGGAACTGCCGAGACCTGCTCTCCTGAGAAACACGCAGCGGAGTGGTTGGTGAGTTACTGTACCACGTTAAAGACAAACGCCGTATCGTCATTCGGGGGGGAAACGGAGTCATCAGGAATGTCCCACCTCTTTCCGCCCGGTGTGCTGATCTAGAGTTACGACCACCTTGACACGTCGGCCGTCTTTCCATGAGCTACCATCCACACTGTCTTCCAGCAACATGTCTACAGAGAAGGGGCCATAGAGGTCACCTAGACACGCACGCTTACATCAGCCTAGGTAACATGACCAACCAGATCCAGTTCAGATTAAAAATGCTGCGTCTGGATGGTTGTTATGAAAGGTTAAGCACTTTGGGTGTCACCAGTGCATATGATGATGACTGAATCTTTCTGACTAGAGAAAAGAATGCTAAATCAACTCCAAGTTCAAAGCTGAGGAAAAAGTGTTATCTGTAAAAGTAGCATGGATTATGATCAAATCTAGGCACCTACCGAGGCTAGTGGACTCAGTCAGAGCCACACTGGGCTGAGTCTGGCCTGCTGAGGGACACGTCACGAACGCTTGAGAGACAGCCTTGCTGCAGCTGCCCTGATTCTCCATCTTCAATCTGTCATTCTCCGCTTTCAGCCTCTCCATCTCAGCCTGAAGACAGGTTAGAACACAGCGGGTCAGAACACAGCAGGTCAAAACACAGCAGGTCAAAACACAGAGGCATATGTCCATCAGAGGCAGCGAACCAGACCACTGGACCACCTGAGACCACACGACATCGGCCATAACATTTTGAAGGGTGTTCCCTTTCAAACCTTGACCTTGAGGATCACACTAGAAATGTAAAGTAATGTACCAGCTCACAGTTTTCAGGAAACAAAACCCCTGGTCCTCACCTGCATGCGGTTCAATGATTCCCTGAGCTGGTCCAGTTGGTGGGCGGAGCTCAGGGCCTCTAGGCGTATGTCAGTCAGCTTCATCTCCTTGTCTCGGAGCTCACTACGGAGCACCATCACCGCCTCCGCTTCACTGTCCGTGCCCTCAGAGATCCTGCAGACCAGACACAGATGTCTGGTTAGTTCAGGCAGTCATTTGGAGCAGCGGTTCTCAAACTTTTACACCGTGTGCCACCTCAGAATATATTTCACTGACTATATACCCACTAAAGGGAGCTCCACGGAACACCAATGGTACCCTTACCATAGTTTAGAGCGAATCCCATAAAATCTCATGGAGCAGTATTTACATTAACAAGTTTAACTAAGTTTAAACAAATCTCTGACAATTTTAAAGCAACCCCTCTATCCATGAATTTGGTTTAACACACTCATTCGAATGTTTACGTCACAGCAGAATGTGTTATAAGCAGGTTTTATCTTATGTTATTATGAATTGCATATTCTTTGTATTCTAGTGATCTGAATTGCTCTTATGTACAAGGCCCGTGCCACATTTGATTGGGTTTACCAAATTGAGGGTTTTTGCTGTGACAGAACATTTGTTTTTCAGCTAGAAAATTGTTACTTCACATAGTTCTACCGATATAGCTTTAGTGGGGAGGGAGCAGTATGACCCTCTGATGCAAAACCTGCCCTGGCTCCACCATGCTCTCCCGAGTTTGACATTTATAGCGAGAAGGTCAAACAATAACGAGGCATACATGAACTTAGACAAATATTCGTTGTTATTCCTATCAAATTCAACATCTGGCCTTAATTACCAGAACATTTGTTTTTCCCTCACCAAGTTACACAATTGAAAAGGCACCCAACACGGTGGACCGACTCATCAACTTCACTAGTAGTCAGGGCCCAGGGACTCACAAGTGGCCAAACTCATGTACGTGTCTAATGTCCAGGGCCCAGGGACTCACAGGTGGACTGACTTGTCTAATGTTCTGGGCCCAGGGACTCACCGGTGGACTGACTTGTCTAATGTTCAGGGCCCAGGCACTCACAGGTGGACTGACTTGTCTAATGTTCAGGGCCCAGGGACTCACAGGTGGACTGACTTGTCTAATGTTCAGGGCCCAGGGACTCACAGGTGGACTGACTTGTCTAATGTTCAGGGTCCAGGGACTCACAGGTGGACTGACTTGTCTAATGTTTAGGGCCCAGGGACTCACAGGTGGACTGACTTGTCTAATGTTCAGGGCCCAGGGACTCACAGGAAGACTGACTGGTCTACTTGTCTAATGTTCTGGGCCCAGGGACTCACAGAGAGTTGGAATGAGAGGTCCGGAGCATGGGGGTGGAGGAGCCATTAAATTTAGTAAACTGGGGTGAGTTGGGCTGGGAACAGTCGGCCGTCTCTTCGATGTCTGAGGATGTGGACTTGGGCGATTTCTTTTTCCCAAACGCCTGCTTGAAGGAGCTCCGCAGCTGTAGCCGGAAACAGGGAGCAGAGGGAACAAAGAGGTGAGTACATCGTACATCCATTAAAATCACAAAGCAGTTCTACAAACCTACTCTGACACTTTTTCCATTTAACAAAGCAATAAAATTCCTTTCAGAAAAACTGTTCATCTTACCTCATAAACCTTCCGTGTGAAAGGAAAGCACAGTGGGGACAAGACAGACAGACGACATTCTGATCATTGATCAGTCAATCAGAAACAATAATGGATGGGTGAGTATGTTTTGGGAAAACACAGGCTACTAACAACAAACATATTGGATACCACAGACAACATCCTCCTAAATACCATGACCGCTATACCATTAAAGGGCACATTTCTGAGTATTAACAGGTTCACACTCATCTACCCCCTAGTAGTCAGGCTGCCAATCAATCCACGTTAGTTCTTTGAACTAACACATAGCTGATAGAGTTTGCCCTGCGGAGAGTCTGCGTACATAGTTGTCTTTCACCTTTCCTCCAGCACACGCAATAGAATGTTTATATCAGGAAAAAGGAACACAAATAATTTAAAATGGACTTTGTAGGTTAGTATGGACATTGTTAAATCACCACACTGTCCATACAGGGAGAACGTGTACACATACTACCTGCTGTAAGGTTGCAACTCCAAACTAACAGATCGCAGATGACAAAGCATTTCGTAGTTCAGTCTTTCATGTGCAAGAACACCACACAATTATCACCATACAGTCTAGGTCTATCTATCTATCTATCTATCTCTGTCTAATAAGCATAATGATGTTCACCTTTGCGCCTGAACAAGGAGGCTGTGCGGACACAGTAGTGGAGGAAAACATATTACACATTAGAGACAGAGTCACAGACAGATCCAATGATGGACAGACACAGGGGCGGACAGACACAGGGGTGGACAGACACAGGAACAGACATACAGACACAGGGACAGACAGACACAGAGACAGACAGACACAGAGACAGACAGACACAGAGACAGACAGACAGACAGACAAAGCAACAGACACAAGGACATATAGACACAGGGACAGACACAGGGACTGACAGAGTAGCAGTCCTACCCAGTTCTTCCTCTTCCTTCTGTTCTTGGCGTCCATCTCCAGGTTGCTGCCTGCGCTGGAGTGACTGGTGGCACTTGTGATGCTGGACACGCTGTCAGAGGAGTGCTGTCTGTGGATACGCAGGTCCTGCTGTGACGGAGGACTCTCATTGGCTGAAGCTGAAGGGAAGACAGGGTCAGCTGAGACACATGATGCCACAGAACTGAAATCCATTCAGATTTGGGGCCAGATGGTTGCTCCTCACCAGGCAGCAGTCCTTGTACTCACACGTTGATTAGGAGGTTCCTTCTCACCTGACCTATCCCGTTTGCTGGTGAGCTGTGGGAGGTTGATGACATCGTTGATAGCTGCCTGGGCTGCGGTGTTCTGCTTCTTCAGGTGTTCAATGGTGTTCCTCAGCTCGTTCAGCTCAGAGTCCTTCAAGGGAACCGCACGATTTACAGAAACACATTTGGCAATATGATCCGTATTGAAGAGAGTCAGACCAGAGCCCAAGGCCTCACCTTCTGCTCTGTGGTGATGGTCAGACCCTGGAGCCTGGAGGTCATGTTCCCTAAACTCTGTTCAAATGCTGCCACCAGGTGAGCCTGCACAGATACAGACACGCAAACACACCAGTTAACAGTTATTCTCGAGGAACGTTTAACTGATAATGTTATTTGTTGTCCCTTAACTGGAATATTTGTAGTAAACGCTATGAAATGGGCCACGAATGAAGGCCTTTGGAAACGTTCTCGCTCCAACAGCCATATCCTTGACCACAGGCACAAAGCTTGTACAAAGACGGAGGACAGAACATAACAGGTGAAACATGGCTTCTGTGTAATGCTGTACATATAGCATGACAGAAATTGAGTTGCACCGTATGCGAAGTTGGGGAAGTCACTGCGTGCTGAAATAAATAAAGATTCAGGCTCTCTGTGGACCAGTTACAGGTTTGAATTGTCCTATTAACAGAATACACAACAAATACACCATTCAAAAACATATCAATCAATCAACATATGCCAGTTTCCTCGCAAAATAATTAAGCAAATAAACCCATCTAGAAATTATCATCTCAAAGACCACCTAGTTACGGTGTCTGGGAAAAGTTCCACGGTTACGTAGGCTGAAGTCCAGCCACCTCCTGCTTTAGAGACATAGACCTTTAATCTTCTCACAGCCACTATCAGCAGGTGGTTTCATTACCCTGTGCCTCTGTTTGTTGGCATTCAGCAAGCAAAGGGAAGAGGCAGTGGGGCCATTAGAAAGTGTTTCATTCAATGTGCCATGCAAGCAGCAAGGGTTAGCGAGGGTTAGCAAGGGTTAGCGAGGGTTAGCGAGGGTTAGCGAGGGTTAGCGAGGGTTAGCGAGGGTTAGCGAGGGTTAGCGAGGGTTAGCGAGGGTAACCGATTTGACCGGTTGATGTTGGACACGCTAGGCACACACACCACTGGGACAACATCTGTTTCCACTGGGAACAACCAAGGCATCATGATGACAATGATGAGCACGTAGTAAAAGGCTTAGAAACCACAGGATGCTGTCTACTTACATTAGCGGTCAACTGAGTGGTGAGAGCAGACACCTTATCTTGGGAGGAGTCCAATTCTCTCCGCAACTTACGGATCTGAGAACCAAAAGAAAAATTCAGGCTCTGGCTACAAGATGTAAAACATTGGATGAAGTCTATGTGATAGGGATAACAGCGAAATATAGTGCAGGTCTTTCTAAAGTATAGTATACAGTCACAAAGTAAAACGGCGGTTTCAAATTGCCCATGTGGAATCAAAATACGCAGTAAATATTAAGTAATTCTTACCTCCGAGTGAGATTTCTCCTCAGGCTATGATAAAGGGAGAGAGAGAAGGAAGCATTTAGGCAGAGGAGAGGAAGCTTGGGAGGCGGCCAGACAACTTTCAACAAAATGATCAGACACAATTAACAACTCCGAACCTGACATGGTGAGACGTCCCCTCGTTCTCTTTGACCCATGCTACAGCATATTCCCCATAACACATACTGGTCGGTGTGTGTGTCTGTGTGTACTTTCTCCCAATTTCTTATAGGGTAAGTTTAGGTTTACTGTCAGGAGTTAAGGTTGGGTTCATGCATAAAATGCAGGATATTGTGTTTACAGTTTGGGTTCAGGTAAGGACAAGAAAAAATCACTAAGAAAAAATCCTAAAATGGTCAGGTCACTGTTGTGCCACTACAGCACAGAGAAATAAAGTGTTGCTCACCGTGGAGTAGACAGAGGAGGAGCTGGAGACCAAAGACAGAGAGGAGCCGTGGACTGGAGTGAAACAAAAACACAGTGTTCACCTCACTCATCGGAGGAATCAGTGATTCATGTCAACCCCATGACTCCCAAAAGGAACATGCATGAACAGGTCCTCTGAACGTTTATGATGTGTGTGTGGGTGTGGTGACACATGTCTTTCCACGTAACATAAAAAAACAAAGGATACTATATGTCAGGCTTAAAAAATACTATTAGTCAATTCTGTCCTGAAATGCCTCACAAAAAATCAAATTTTAAACATATTTCTAGGGAGCTTTTAGGCATAGTGTAGCGTGTATTTTTGTTAATTTTATAAAATTTCCTAACCCTAAATATTAGTGTCAGTAGCCTGTAACAGTTGCTAACCTTGGCACATGTCAGAATTACTTGGGTTCAAATCCACAACCATCCAGAGTGGATGTGTGGAAGAAGAGTGGTGTGAGGAAGCGGAGCGGTGTGGGGAAGCAGGGCGGTGAGTGGAAGCAAAGTGGTATGTGGAAGCAGAGCGGTGTGTGGAAGCAGAGCGGTGTGGAAGCAGAGAGGTATGTGGAAGCAGAGTGGTATGTGGAAGCAGAGTGGTGTGTGGAAGCAGAGCGGTGTGTGGAAGCAGAGCGGTGTGTGGAAGCAGTGCGGTGTGTGGAAGCAGAGCGGTATGTGGAAGCAGAGCGGTATGTGGAAGCAGAGCGGTGTGTGGAAGCAGAGCGGTGGGTGGAAGCAGAGCGGTGGGTGGAAGCAGAGCGGTGTGTGGAAGCAGAGCGGTGTGTGGAAGCAGAGCGGTATGTGGAAGCAGAGCGGTATGTGGCAGCAGAGCGGTATGTGGAAGCAGAGCGGTGTGTGGAAGCAGAGCGGTGTGTGGAAGCAGAGCGGTGGGTGGAACCAGAGCGGTGTGGAAGCAGAACGGTGGGTGGTCCTTCAGTCTGTCTCACCCTCCTCCAGGCCGTCTTTGAAGGACCCAGAGCTGCTTATCGTGCGACTCTTCTCCTCTAGAGACATGGAAGAGTTCCTCAGACGGGGGTCACCGCTCGGGTCATGTGGCCCCTCTTGACTGGCCAGGCCCATGCGAAGGTTGGCCAGATTAATTTGTGCAGCTGTGGTTGGACTGCCTGTTGGGAGGTCAAAGGTTGGCTTCATACCGACACAGATGGTGCCGATGGGACAGGGATGCATTTGCTACTGTTACCCAGAGTGGAGAAGTACACGTGAAATACACAACAAAACATAATGCAATAAGATTTTTCCTGCATCACTTGAGACAGATGCCAGCATACAAACAAAATGCAGCTCCTCAACAGTGCTTGTCTTGGCAAAAAGATGGAGGCCACATCTACCGAGCTGGGAGGAGTTGAAGCGGGGTCCCGAGGGCGAGGTGAGGCCGGAGGCCGTAGAGGAGAACGAGCTGCCAGCCGACTCCTGCAGACCTCCCGCGGAGTGGGAACGCAGCCAGTCCCGAGGGTCGTCATGACAACGCAGCTGAGGCAGGTGGCCGTACCTGCGGGGAGGTGACAGGAGACGCTGTGAGTCTGCGTCCACACGTTGGGTACAGGTGGCTGCCGCTACGGGGAGGTGCACGAGGAGGTGCACGGGGAGGCGCATGAAAAACATCAACGCTACGTGATAAAGTAGATCACAACATGCTGTCCATACATGTGACACACATCACAGGATCCAGAGGAATGTCAATGTTCTGAATGTTGGTGAAAACATTACTAAAGCACTTCCTTTTCCACAAAGTCTCCCTTTCTCTCCGGAGAACAATGTTCGAGAAAATGGTACATTTAACAAAGAGGTATTTTGGGGGCTCTGCCCATAATTTTTTTTGTACATGCCAAATCACAGACACCAAAAAACACTGTTGTTTTGGTGGAGCTCATATTTAGTTCAGACAAAAGATAGACAGGACACCCGATTACTCATCTATAAAAGCTTCCCAATGGTGTTATAGCTGCGTTATTGCATTGTCATAGCTGTGTTATAGCTGTGTCATAGCCATGTCATAGCCCAATATGCTCTGATGTACCAGATGTCTCCAGAGTCCACCTCCAGCCCTGCTGTACCACCAGTAGATGGCACTATGCATGCTAGGAAAATGGTGCAACAACCACATTCACAACACAACACATAGCTGTTTATATGTCAAGCAGTCTTACTACATTTACCTGTCCTGCTTCCTGGGTAAAGTGTTTCGGCTGAATTTGGGACTAGCCGAGGGAGAAGAGAGGGGGCTGGGGGAGGGGGGGGGTAGACAAAACACGGAGAGGTGCAGGACAAAGAGAAGAGGGAAACAGAGAGATCACTGATCAAGATAGAAGCTGTGCTTTCATCACACCAACACCACCTCAGGGAGTTCGCCTGCTATCAGCTCATTGATCATCAGTCATGACACTCAAACGCCTTGCTTCGAAAGGGACTTAACCCTCATGCACACAACAGCTCAAAGGTTGAGATAGGATATGAGACATAAGGGGAGCACAGTGTTGTAGTGCAGGTTAACAACAGAGCCACACCTGGCCGTTCCAGACCAAACACCGGCCCCAAGCGTGTGCTGCGCCGAGGACACTTCTAAACCCTCTCCTACCTGTCAGAGAAGCCCGCTTTGACACCGTTGTTCCTGACACAAGCTGGTAGTGTGCCATGGCCGCCGCTGCCCAGGGAAACATCCATGGACTCATCGCTGTTGGTCAGGCTGCTGAGGGAGGGCTTGCCGGGGCTCTGGGGGTCCCTGCTGAGGGAGGTGCTCCAGGCTAGACTGTGGGAGGGGGTTGACAGGGCGGAACCAGGGCTGGAGGCCAGAGGGGAGAGGGAGTGTGCCTCCACCCCCAATCGACCTGCGCCCCCATACAGGGGACTACTGCCCCCGCTGCTGGCAGAGGGGGAGTCGAGCACGCCGCCCTGCTGGCCAGAGTTGGTGTGGGGGTTTGATAAGACTGTGGAGTGCTTCATGTTCTCTGCAGCAGCGACTGGGGCCGGCTGCTTTACCTGCTTGCCTCCGAATAGTCTGGACACGGCATAGGAGAGAGAGGCGAGAAAGAGAGAGAGGAAGGGAGAGAGAGGAGAGAGAGAGGGAGAGAGAGGAGAGTGAGAGAGGGAGAGAGGAGAGAGAGAGAGGGAGTTATGAGGTACATTGCTTTAGGGAATCAAAAAAGCCATCTTCGATTTATCAAAATGTTGTCACGACAACACAACACTAACTCATAATCAAATAATGTTGATCAGCTATGACGCAGGTTCTAGCATGGCTTTCACCAATATGCTATTTCCATTAATGTGAGGTGAAGTGTAGGCTGCAGACGCCACAGCTTTGATAACATCAAATAAACTGGGGTTAAATGGGAGGACTGGCTCTCAGACTGCTGAGGGGGAATAAGCTGCTCGGTTTTCACATTACCTCATTCAGCGATTAGTCATAAGTCCAAGCAGCAGCATCGGTTAATGCCACACCAGGCACCAGTCCTGGTTTCCAGCGACAGAAAACACTGGCCCTCAGTCTGGGCCATTTCACCTGGCTTTTAATGAGCATTGATATGTCATGATTTTACGGCCTACAGGGGAAGAGAGGCCCTCTAGAGGCCTAGTGATAAGCCAAGCTTAAGACTCAAGTCACTCAAAACTTAAACAAACCTAAGGAAACCCTGATAGGCTAAGAACTATACAACTGGCTTTAATGTAACATTAATAGTGATTTGATGATTATTCCAATTAAATCAGTTTGCAATGTGCCCAAATGTACAAGCCTTTGAAACATAAGCAGGCTACTGTGGTAGTGCCTTTGTGGCTGAAGGAAGAAGTCACGTCCACTGTTTAGTGTCTAGTCTCATAAGGCCATATGTGAAATATCTTGTCATTGACCTCTCAGAGGTCTGGGCAATGTTCTCTTAGCCAAACTGGTTTGAATGGGCCACAATATTACTATTGGTTGTTTAATTTCAACTAATGCTCATTTGGCAAAATTATGTTAAAGAGCTGCTAAGAGTTATTTTAAGTAATACTTGTTTAATAAGTACCTACTGTTCCATAATATAGAGCATAAATATGACCAAAGTATTTGTACATGGGATAGTGCCCTTACTAATATATGCTTACAAATATCTGGGCTTATGAATGGACAAAAAGCATTTCTTTTTTATTAATTAAGAAGCACAGAATACAAATGGTTTTACTACACAGAAACTGTTGATGCTTCTCGATAAATATTTAAAAGATGATTATTCAGGGGATGTTTCTACAGGTCTCAGACTATGGTGACATCATCTAAATGAACACACCTGGTAAATTAAAGTTCAATAAAGCTGTTAGTTCGTTATAGTATACTGAGCTGTACTACAAGCAACAGCTTCAGCAGGCAACGGATCACTGCTTCCCTTGGCTCTCTTTGATGTCACAGAGGCTGATACATTGCTACACAACAACTCACACAGGACATAACGTCATTATTGACCTTTTGACATATGAGCAACCAAACGACTCTTAGGGATGGATAACTCCCATACATCTCTACTGAGATGTTAATGAACATGTTTCTTTCTGCCTCCACTTTGTATTTATGTTTATCTGTGCATTTCGGCATGACGTCATGGCTAGCAGGAGTCTGAATCCCGGTTTTGGCACACGGAGTGTCTAGGGGTCCAGCGGAGTGCAAGATAAACCAGGTGAGGATGTCAGACCGGGCTGTCTGGTATCTTAGAACGATAGCGACTCCTCGTGACCAGTCGGATCTGAAACGTGGATGTGGGCCAGACAAGCCTCTCCACTGGCTGAAATTTCACGGCTGAGCAGGTAGTGCGTGGAAAAAAATAAAACGTCAGATTCTCAGGTGTATCTGAGGCCCTTACCTGCGCAGGGTAGGGGAGGAGACGTCTGGGTACTTCCCCCCGGGCGGCCTGGCTCCCTGAGGCAGTGTCGCTGAGCCCGGGGCTGTGGGACCCGAGGACCCGCCCTTCTCCCGGTCTGTCTGGTTGGATCCAGACAAGGGGCTCCCCAGTCTGCCGGGCTTGGGGACCTGGCTGTAGCTCTTGGGGCCAGGGAGCTTGATGGACCTGGAGCTGAGGTTGGAGTCGATGCTGGCACTGGAGGAGTGGTTGGCGCTGCGGCCCCTGCCAGAGGCCCTGCTGGGCCGGGGAAGACTCCGGTACTGCAGGGCGGAGTGGGAGCTCACAGGTAGGTAGGCGTCGTCCACACTGGCCTGGCGCCCCAGGCCTCGACCCCCGTGGATCTGCGCCGACTTGGGGATCCTTCCCAGGGTAGCGGAGCCGCTGGTGATGGTCCCCGCGCCGTGCTTCTTGAAGCCGAAGGTGTTGGTGGTAGGTGTGCGGCCGGAGGAGGGAGGGGGCTTCCTGGACTCGTCTCCACTGCAGCGGCTCGGGTCTGACGGGGCCAGAAGCAAGCCTCTGCTGGCCCGGGAACAGACATTATGTTGGCCCTTCTCAGACACCTTGGCGTCGTCAGTTTTCCCTGTGGGTTGAGACACGAAGCAGTCTGTCAAACGCGGCCGCAATACGTTCGGCGAACGGTGCAGTTCTACAGTGGCATCGAACATCCTGCCGGGCTGTACCAACACGTCGGAAAACCCAAAGGCCCCCCCATCTGCCACTTCAATAAAAAAAAGAGGCGTGGGATCGCCACATCTTCAAAGCCACTCAGGTTAGTGGTTTTAACACACAGCAACCCGGGCCCTGATCTCTGATCTCACCAGATAAAACCTGTCTGTGGGTGCCTGCCTCATTACCCGCTACAAGAACGCATGGAGATCACCGTGACAAGGGAACCGCGCCGAGACTAGCAGGCTGTTTGGACTCTGGACAGGCACAACATGGCTGCCGTGTCCGTACCTGTCCCTACTGTGTCCCCACTGTGTCCGTACCTGTCCCCACTGTGTCCGTACCTGTCCCCATTGTGTCCGTACCTGTCCCTACTGTGTCCCCACTGAGTCCGTACCTGTCCCCATTGTGCCCGTACCTGTCCCCACTGTGTCCGTACCTGTCCCCACTGTGTCCGTACCTGTCCCCACTGTGTCCGTACCTGTCCCCAAATGTGTCCGTACCTTGTCAGTGTGTCCGTACCTGTCCCCAATGTGTCCGTACCTGTCCCCAATGTGTCCGTACCTGTCCCCACTGTGTCCGTACCTGTCCCCACTGTGTCCGTACCTTGTCACTGTGTCCGTACCTGTCCCCACTGTGTCCGTACCTTGTCACTGTGTCCGTACCTGTCCCCACTGTGTCCGTACCTGTCCCGTGGGTCTTTGGCGAGCCGCAGCCCAGTGGGACGGGACCCTTGGTCCGGGGCGAGGTCACGCCCACCTGGGCACTCATCCCCCTCCTCCAGGAGCCTGTGTGCGACACGGAGGGCATCTTACAACCCGTGGAGCTTCTGTCCGACTCCTCCGCCATGTCCAGTGGGTGGTGGCACCACTTGGAGCCCAACTCCATTTTGAGCGGTCCGCCGTCCGGGCCCCAGTCGGACCTCTTGGGCCCCTCACCTCCGGACCACGCGGAGTTCTGCTTCCCAGCGTCTGTCTGCAGCTGAGGGGAACCCAAGCGTGTTACTTCCGTTTATGCAAACGCTGTACATACTGTAAATATTCAAATTGGACGTGTCTCTACGACTCATCTACAGCCCTTATCAGAAACACACAGGCAACATGGGGAGACCTTTCAGGTCCTTGATATTGATGTGGATTGCAGTGCCAATCCTGGTACATTCTGCCGTCATCTCAGAGTTGAACTGAGGCCTTCACACTGCGGTAGAAACATTAACCGCAGTTGAGGTGTCTGGGTTTTTATGAAGCAAGTGGTGGAAACATACATGGACAGTGTGTTGGGAGTGCAGTTGTGTTCTCACAGCACTAGCCAGGCTTACGTCAGCCCGGGTCATTGTTCGACTGGCTACTGAAAATACCAATAAAAAATGAATGCCGGGGAAGGAATGTTAATGGTCGCGTTTTTATCAGCCTGAATCCTAAACACTGTTATCTCCATAACCGCAATAATAAATCCAAACCATATTCTACAGAGCAGCAGAAACGTGCAACACAAAGCATCTCTATAAAAGGCAATAGCGTTACAAAGAGAATGGGAGGAGACTTTGTGACTGATTGCTGGCATGAAGTACTAGTTTTTGGGGTCCGACTCCGTTCAACTGTTGGGAGTTAAAGGCCGCTAGCTTGTTCAGTTGCTGGCATGGGAGAATGCTGTGAAAACATCAACAGTAGAAAACGAGGAGGGTTTCAATGCTACAGTTGTTCTTCTTATCTGCACAATGTACCATTTGACCAGAAATAATCTTGCTGCAGTGGTCTACTTTACTTCTGAGGAAACTCTCTCAGTGCCGTTCATGGCGTGTTGCAGGCAGAAGACACGGTCTCTTTTTGCGGTAACATAAATAGATTCGGGGGTATTCAAACGCAGAGACATTGTTGTTGGATGCAGGTGGGATAGAAATGTTGTTACTGAAATATGCGCCTCAATTCAGTTTATTTCAAGAGTTTCTGTTTTCTTTCATAAAAGTGATCAAGGACATTTTAGGTACCACTCTTGTTGTGGGTAAGCAACCGACATACTCTGCAAGAGCACCGTGTATGGAACTCTGTGTAACCTAAACTGCCATAAGTGGCTGTAAATGTCAATCACACAGCCTTGAACTTAATCAATGACATATGCCTGTTCGTGAGGGAGTGTGTCTGATGAGGTCATGGGTCAGGTCTACTGTTATTTCTTTCACCTTATGGCACACACACCATGTAGACCCATATAAGGACAGTCCTGAATGAAAGGCTACAGAAAGTTTGAGGTTTTACCAACCTATAGCTGGTTTTAATTGCAGAACTACTAAAAAAGTGTCTCTTAAACCCTTTGGGTTTTACACGTTATTGGTAAAACATGAAATAAAAAAGATTTGCCACTTATCAACACCCGAAGTCTATAATGTCAAAGTGAAACGTCAAATAATTTACCAATACAAAACATAAAATATACATTTTACTTCAGTTAATAATTGGTGGTGACAACTTTGGCACCAGTTGAAATGCTGAAATAACAGAAACATTGGTAAACAGAGACAGTGAGGAGAAACACAGGAGAGGGTGATAATAACACACACCAGGAAAGGAGGAACTTAAACAGGGACAGTGAGGAGCAACACAGGAGAGGGAGATAACAACACACCCTAGGGAAGGAGGAGCTTAAACAGGGACAGGAGGAACACAGGAGAGAGATAACAACACACACTAGGGAAGGAGGAGCTTAAACAGGGACAGGAGGAACACAGGAGTGAGATAACAACACACACTAGGGAAGGAGGAACTTAAACAGGGACTGTGAGGAGGAACACAGGAGAGAGTGATAATAACACACACCCGGAAAGGAGGAGGTTAAACAGGGACAGGAGGAACACAGGAGAGGGTGATAATAACACACACCAGGAAAGGAGGAGCTTAAACAGGGACTGTGAGGAGGAACACAAGAGAGAGTGATAATAACACACACCAGGAGAGGAGGAGCTTAAACAGGGACAGTAAGGAGGAACACAGGAGAGGGTGATAATAACACACCCTAGGGAAGGAGGAACTTAAACAGGGACAGTGAGGAGGAACACAGGAGGGAGCAGTAAAGACAAATAAGAGGTCCAAATAGGAGGTCCACATGAGGACCTTGGTTTCCACTGGCACAACAGGCCTGCCGTGCCAGGATGTGGCAGCACTGACAGCCATGAGTCAGTTAGGTTTCTACCGAATGCAATGTTTTGGCCCATTAGCTCAGTCAAATTGGATGGGGAGACTTTGGGTAAACAGTAACTTTCTAATATTTCCTCATATTCTCAATTGGATTGAAGTGCCAGGTCCCTTGCCCCCTCAGTGATGTGGTTAGAGCTGAACCTACCCGACCCTCTAGGTCCTTGCAGGAGACTGATGGAGTGTTGACATAGGAACTGACGGAGGAGCTGGTGTTAATGTCATCTGTGTCACTGATCCCACTGCTGACGGAGCTGCTGTCATCCCAGCTGGAGGTGGAGAATAAAGAGACAAACTATGACTTGAGCGTGAACATGATGAGACATAAGACAGAGAGGTCACACTGCGTGCTCAATCAGGAAGTCCACAATGGTATCTAAGCCTGAACGATGGAAAGCACTCTCATTCTTCAGGCTTGATGGAGGTCACAGGGGTCCAAACTGCTACGGGGAGTGTCTAAAGGGCCATGAGACAAGACCAGCACATTTGATGAAGAACGGCCTCCAAACCAATTGCATCGCCCTTTGGAAAACCCCAGCGCCGATCCGCAAACAGGATTTGGATGCTGATCACTGAACAACACATATAACTGCGAAGTAGTCACTGTCCCATTACGTCAGTCAATGGCAACACACAATCTAAACTCCTCCATATTCACTGGATCAGTTGAACAGTGCAGAAGATGACTCTAAATCAGGGGTCTCAAACCGGTTCCACGGAGGGCCGAGTGTCTGCAGGTTTTCACTCTCACCTTGTACTTGATTGATTAATTATGTCACTGATTGGTTAGGTCTACACTCATCTGGTTATTTAGGTCTGAACCTGGAACCAATTTACAGGAAAAAACTAAAACCTGCAGACACTCGGCCCTCCGTGGAACCGGTTTGAGACCACTGCTCTAAATGGTCTTTCCTCCTCGATATAAATCAACAGATGATCTAATGAGCCATAATGGACACACAATTCTGGTTACAGCTCCCCATAAGAAAAAATTACCTATTTACGATTAGGGAGATGTGTAAAATACACCCCAGTACCTCTTCTTTCCAGAATGTCATGTAAAAATGTATTACCTTCCCATATATTTAAATATATAAACATACACCTCCTTATAAATATATATATAAGGAGGTGTATATATATATAATATACAAGAAATCAATACTCTCTTGTACTAAAGAGTGTTTGCAGGGACTTGGATGAAACCAGCTTTTATGGCTTATGAAAATGACTTTATTATTTAATTTCAATGCAAAGTAGTCTATATGAATATCTGGCATCTCTGTCTATTGGTTATTATTTTGTGTCAAACCAGCGTGCTGCAGAAACACAGCTAACCCAGAAAACATCTGAAGTAAAGGTCATATTGGATATTTTCCAATGCGTGGTGTAAGCGTGGTAGTGGACTTCTGGACCCAACACCAATGTGCTTCCTCCACGGTCTGATAGCCCCATTTGAGCTTTACAAAGGTATCAACAAGATGGCTCTGTAGTGAAAGAGCTATGAGACCTTATGGGACGTTCTAACCTCCTTTAGTGTCTATTTTTATAATGTCTCTTAACAAAACATTTTACTAAAAGGAATAGGGAACCCGTTGCTCTATTATCTGTGTATTCTGATCTATTCATGGGTCACATATTTTAAACTCTGGACATTATTTCGGAACACTGTACCAAAAACAAACACCTATACCAGAACTACAATAAGTAACAGAGCAAAATCCACAGAATGTCTGTGCTAGGTGCTCAGGGCACATTTTAGGTTTGTTGTCCCAGGAGAAGGTTCTAGGCAAGCTAGCAGGTGACGGAGGACTAGCCAGACCCTGTGAAGCCAGCTGCCTGCAGGATAACCAGCATGGCTCTGGTGCCACATCTAGCTTGTCTCCCTGTACCGGTCTACACACCCACACAACACAACTCAATCTACAACAAAACAACTCACTAAGCCATGGATGAATCATGCAAGACAAGGCCAAGGGCTGGGGGGGTGGCATAGCGGGAAAGGGTCCACACACACACTGAGTATTCAAAATGTCTCCTTTTGTTCTGTATCAGCTCGAGAGACAGCTCTACTGTACCCAACATGTGCTTTAAATACTCCTAAAAAAGTAGAGGCAAAACAACCCTCACTTGAATAAAGAACAATAATGTGACAACTCTGTGTCCCACCACCTTGAGAAGCCATAACAACTACATAGCCTGAAACACTTCCTGAACAATGTCCAGAAATAACTTTCATTAAAATCAAGAAATCTATCATTCGTTTAAATGTTTTATTTCATACCCTAATATTAACATCCGGGTTTTACTGAGAATACATTATATTTATAGCAACAATCTGGGAGTTATTAGCCATAACTGCCTAGCTCACAGACACAACAAAAGATTAGTTAGTTCAGGGATTCAATCTAGCAACCTTTCGATTACTAGTCAGACGGTCTAGACAACCTGATGCCCAATAACTAAGATGTTTGGAGCAGTATTCATAAAAACAAGCTGGCACCCACCTGTATACAACAAACATTTCATTGAAGCATACAGTTCATAATTCCCATTCTTACTATGACTGTACTATTATTGACCAATCACAGCGTCTAGACAATGGCAAAACAAACACTGTCTTGCCAAAACATTTTTAAAAAGCCATCAACAGCTGGAGAAAAACCAGTAAACTACAAAATAACTAAATGTTGACATAACATATGCACAAACAGGTTTGGCAGGGAAGCAAAAGGACAGTTTCACTGGGCGGTGAGAAGTAAAGTTGTAAAAACAAATCCAGATTTCCTTCTGCTTCTGGCTATCTAGAACAGGACTTATCCGGCCTGGGGGATGAGGTTCTGGTTTAGCCTTTGCTATGCTATCAAACTGGATTATTCTGTAAATGGATGAGGGAACCACCTCAGGGGACTCAAGGCTTAGAGTCAGAGGTTGCTAGGTTGTAGGTTGAGCTTTTAGTCCTCGAACAGATGTTGACTGACAGCTCCTCAAGGGCACGGGGAGGTGTACACATTGGTTACGTCCTCCCCTCCTCTCCACCTCCTCTAATGCCACTGGTCCTATGTGTCTCATATGCTAGAACAGGGATTTTACAACACTGAAAATGTGGATTCAATTCCCATGGGGGACCATTTTAAACAAAAGCGTGACATCGATTGAACTTCAGTTGGGATCATTCTTAATAAGCGATGGATAGATCAAATCTGTGATGTGACTAATGAGACTACAGTGTTGAGTGGAGCGTGACAGGGGGGGGGGCACATTCACCAGGCCTATGTGTCGTGGACGCGGTAACACCCAGAACCCCCCAGGAGCAAAGGAAACCGCGGACAGTCTCTAGGGCAGGAATCCGCCTGCCTGTTGGACCTTTCTGTCTGTTCTGGTCAGGATGACAATCCATTAGTTTTACTAGACTTTACACCTCTCTGCAATATATTTAAAGCTGTTGCCAAGCAGTGAACACAAACTCCAGGCTGCTCAAGACAATGGACAAAAGGAGAACGGTGCCACACATGCATTACATTGTGTTCTCAGAATAAAAACCACACCGAAGCAAAAATGTTTATTATTCAACCAACAACGGCTGATTGCTGACATAAAAAGCCGGTCTGACGGTCCAGAAGAGCAGATGGAGGAAGATTAGGAAGATAAAGCACCCCCCCCAGGCCAAAAAGAAAGCTCTCTACAAACACTGCATGTGCAGCAGTCCACAAAGAAATGCTTGCATTAATAAAACATCAGTCACAATTCAAAGCCATTTTAGGAGCTCCCTGTAATGGTTAAGCCACAAATAAACCATAAAAACTAAAACTGAATCTGTTTTACATTTAG